>CM055110.1:10961672-11147401 GCA_029204225.1 Diphasiastrum complanatum
TCGGCCTTCAAGTGTCTTGAACATCGGCTGTTCATTGTTTGGTCTTCAGGTCGGTATCGACTATTTTCCTTTCGTCCTTCGCCCGAACTTCAGCCTTTCGGTGGAGCTCCTTATGTCCGCAAACATTTCTTTTTTCGTCTTTGAGGTCTTTCCTTGAAGCCGTTAAGTTGGCAGTTGTACCTTGTGCGTAGACTCATAGGGTTTTTGGTAGTCAGAGGGTAGAGAGCTAGCAAAGCTTTGGAGACATAAACATTTTGTTTCTTCATAAAAGCGACTACCCAAGTCATGAAGGTGACAATAATCGACTTTCCAAAACCATATTTCTTACTTTGATCTGACATACTTCCTTGATCAGCAGAGCGAGAGTTTGATCCGAGCTGCCTACTCAACCTATTCATATGGATTTCCTAACTTGGGAGAGACGATCCATGCAAGGGCACTAGTTATGATGCCAAATATTTTACCAAGTTTCTGATGGATGACGGAAAAAAACATTGCCCAAACCAACAACAGGATCGCTATCCGCCTCCTCATAGATCCCCATCTCAAGCCAGCATAAAAAATCCTCGCTGCTATGATCAAGGTCCATACAGTCAAAATGGATCACATACCACCGAGCGATCTCTTCTCCTTGACCCTCACCATGAATGATCTCACTCACAACTACAAGTGGGCAAAGAAGGTATCAGACAAATTATGCAGGGCCCTAAAACGCCAAAAAATCCACCACCAAATGTGGAGATCTCCTCCACATGTTGGTCACCAAGCAGTTGGGCGGCCTCTACTATCAAAGAGCTTGACGACGTCTATCCGAGCACCAGAAAGCAAGCCACCCCACAATTGTCAGTAGAACCTATTTCACCAGCACCACCAACAAAGAAGCAAAAAGGTAAGGCAATCAGCACGGATGATACAATCTCCCCTGATATCTTATCCAGTGATATAGGGGCAAATATGCTAAATTTTGGCGGGAGCTTGAAAACCTCTCAAGTCCCAAAGGAGGTCCTAACGCATCAAGAGGCCACATGCCCAACAATGCATAACAAGTCGTAGCAGCAGCAACAGACATTTCACTTGATATAGGCACTTCCGGTTTCTGGTTCCATGGGCGTGGTACTGACCACTCAGCCAACTTCCACAGCTCTAGTTTCCTTACTTGCTATCACAACTACTCTTCCACCACCAACCCCACCATTTACCACTACCTCCACACCCTCATTCACTCTCAACATGAGCTTTGATTCCACACTCCCACAAAAGCCCTCACCTATACAATCTTCCACTCTACTTGACTCTATAGTCAATGTAGATGATTTCGCTTTACAATTACTAACACAAATTCCTAGCCACCATTGATCACAACTAACCCACTCCACACGTCTCCGCCACAAAGTATGTCTCTACCACATTCACCACCTATAGTCCGTCACTCACCCCCTCCTGCCTTTCATCAAAATTCTCCATCTCCCCCCATTCCAAATTTTTTACCCTTTAATTTCATGCCATATCCTAACTATACCTGCACTCCTCCCTGACATTGGCCCTTGGGAGCAGTTACCCCTCGCAGCCCAAAAAGCGGCATGGTTGGTGAATGAGCTCCAATAAAATTTATTCGGCTCCCTAGGGGGATAGTATTCCATGAGACAGTTTGATGATGGTGCTTATGGCGGTTCTTCAGAAGGAAAAAGCAAGGTTGGAGGTGGAAAACAAGCAACAACAGCTGCAGATCCTAAGTCTCACCGCTTCTAATCAACAGCAAGCAGCAAATGCCTTAGCCACCTCCAAAACCAGCTCCAACTGAAGGCATTCAACATGCAGACTGTCATTGACAACCTTACAACAGAACGAGATGAGGCCTTCCACAGATGCGCAAGCAGCATATTCGCTATGAAGGAATAGTTGGAACTGGTGGATTTCAATGATTTCACACCACCAGCTATTCCCGAGGGAACTCCAATTCTAGTGGTGGCCTGGGCACAAAAGCTTAAAGCCACGAAAGAGCAACACTCTAAAATGCAGCAAGCGTATATTGCTTATGTCGAGGCTCTTAACCAGGATATCTCCACCATAGAAGAAAGATTAAAGGCACCTGCCCAGTCAACGCCTTCTGTCCATGCAAGAGCACGCCTAGTTTCATGATTTTGGGCACCATTTTGATGGATCAGATGGTGGAAATGGAGCAAGATTCCAGCAGCCTCCACCTGCTAATCAAAGCACATCATTCCAAGGCCACTCCAAGGGCAACGAACTCAAACACGAACCAATCCACAGACTCTAGTGGTACTGGCTCCCAACACTATTTTTTTTCTTCCTCCGCTTCTAAACCCATCGACACCACTAACCTCCCATTTATTCAACACCAATTTTCTCCGAATCACAAAGAATTGCTGAAGCTAACCTTCCCCTTCTCCATCCCCTGAACCTGATCCACAAACTCAGCCTGCCATTGCCGCTGAAGCACCAACCATCCGACACAGAATCATGCTCACCGAACTGAACAAGGAATTGCGTGCATCTCAAGAATTCACCAAGCAATATCCAACCACAAAGGAGCACGACAGCTACATACTGCCAGATCTCGACCAATGTAAAACCCATAAAGAAGCAGTAAAGCTCTTGGCTCCACAACCGCTCTGGCCATTAGCTCTTCCTACAGAGCAAGACCTCCATGGCACGGTATCTCGAAGCACATGCGTACCAGTCCCTATTATTATCCGGAAGCATGACGAGAACAATTTCCTGTCACCAAAGGTCAAGAATAGAATATTGGCCCAAGCTAACAGGAGTAGATATCGACAACTTAGCTGAAGACATGGTCACCAGCTGTCATGTATTCTACCAGAAGCACCATTGCAATCCTGATCGTGACGTTGGAACAAAGTATGTACGCCACTTATACATAATGTTTTCAGCCACTCCATTATCAAATAGGCTTAGCACTGTAATGCTTTTCTTAAAATAAGTAAATGTGTTTTTTTGTTAATGCTAGTGATAGCATAATATTTTACAATTTGGGAAAAATGAGTTAACATAAACAAAAGGTCAAAAAGTCACGAGAATAGCCATGCTATAAACGGCACTTTACAAATGTTTAAAAAAAAAAAACAAACTAAACCAATCAATAATTCATAAAAATCAGCATTCGGTCAAATTCAAAAACAACGGATACATTCATACACAATATCACAAGCATAACTCAATAAAATAACACATACAATAAACTGTAACCAGTAAATTTCATTAACATAGAGAAGAAACATATATCAACAAAGGGAACTACAAAAAAAAAATGATTTGCTAAAAACAAGTAACTCATAAAATAAAGTAACAAACCAAATCATTAAATTTCATTAATAGAGAGAAGAAACATATATCAACAAAGGGAACTACAAAAAATAATTGACATGCTAAAAACAAGTAACTCGAAAAATAAAGTAACAAACCAAATCATACAAAAACTGTATTAAAGCATGCAAAAAGAAGTTGAAAACTTTTTGAGACTAGAACATTGTACACACCATAGACACAATTATGAGTGTATAAATCAGTGTTTTTTGTTCGGAATTTTTAAAAAGGCAAAAAAAGGGGGTGTCTAGTAAATCGTGCTCATCGCAGAAAAAACAGCCAAGCCTCAATTAAGAGTAAATAAATGTGAGGTCATCTACTTATTAAAATGGCATTCTTCCAAAAAAAAATAGCTTTAAGATATTTAAAAAACTTCCAATAAAAGTCAATCCAAGAACATTCCTTCAAACGAGCAACGACTAGTTTTTTAAAGACCAAAATAGAAGGAAAAATAAGTGCCATTTACTTCGGTAATATGAGTTTTCGTAATACTATAGGCAATGAGTTAGTCCATGCCTTTGTGGATTTGTACTTAAAAAAATCGGTTACCACTTTTAAGGCACAAGATCCCATGAAAGAATTCCGTAACCAAGAAAGGAATGATAAAGTGGGTATGTCGTTGCAATAAATCAAGTTGAAATTCATAGACTTCATTGCTGTCATAGACTTCAGTTCATTCTAAGCCAGATTCATGAACAAAATGAATGGTAGAGAATTTTGGTAGCAAGTAAGAGTATTGGTATGAAGATTTTAATAAGTAAAAAAATCATCATTAGAAAAATCAGAACATAAATTTGCCAAAAGTAAGTAGTAGTTTGTAGTAACATCTCAGAAAATGAACTTTCAGCTGCTCCTATCATTATGACGATTTCAGTCTCAAGTTTATTAAAAGACAAAAAGCTAGTCAACAATGAAAATCGAGAAAGAACAAATTGGAATACAGAATAAAAGGAGAAGTAAAGACTTTACATAACTACAAACATAAAGGAACTGTAGGAAACATAACAAACCAGAAAAGAAAGGATACACAAAAACTGAGTAAACATGAAGAAATAGAAGAAGACATAATAGTAATTAAAACAATGAGACATAAATGAATTAAAGTAAAACTAACAATTGCATTAAGAGGATCACCATAAAAAAACCAACAAAGGATACAAAAAACAACAACAAGTAGAGCATCAAACCATAAGCAAAAATGCCCTAACCTTCTCAGACGCCATTGAAGAAAATGAAGTAGTAGAACGCCCACAACTCCACGCACCAGAGAAAGCATGCACTAGAAAAAAGCAACCAATCGACGTCCCACAGTAGCCACAAAACCACAAAGAATAAGCAGGCAAAGTACTAGAAGGAGAAGTAAGCAATAAGAATGTAGTGTAGAACAACTGATCAAATAGATCTTGATTCTAGTAACAAAGCGCGCAGTTTACTTGACAAAGGATAAGAAACAAACGCGAACTTGAAACATTTTCATTTGTGATCAACCTCAAAGGAAAAGCGAACTTTGTCTTGTAGTCAACTCGAAAGATTCGCGAAGAGAATCTTGTCACGAAATATTCTGTTTATTGTTCAAACCTCAGATGTCACAAAATTGTCGCAAACAATTCGCGAAATCTTTTGGACTGTGCTTCAAGCTCACCTATCGTGAAACTATCTCGAATAGTTCGCGAAATATTTCTAGATTTATCCTTCAAACTCAAAAATTGTCATCTGTTGCGAACAATTCCCGAAAGACAAAAATGTCGCGAAGAGACAAGTGTCGCGAACAATTCACGAAACACGAAGTTGAGACAAAGAGATAGACTATAGCGAATAATTCGTGAACAAAATTTATTTGACCCTGGAAACAAAGCGTCTATTTGAATATCAATCGTCGTAAACTTGTTAGATATCTACTGTTACGACATTGAAAGGCCAAAGACCTATAAATAAAAGGCCAAAAGACCTGTTCTTTAGCAATATAAATACATGTGCAGTACTCGTTGTAACTAACTCACTCAATCAGAGATACAACAACGAGATAAGACAACAAGAGATGTATATTGATGATTCAGATTCAAAGTTATAAAATTTCGTTTTTGATCAATAGTTTCTTATTGTCTAATTTGTCTATAGTTGTCTCTTACTTTTGCACATAATTTCCTCATGCATATTCAATCAGAACTAATATTGTTCTATTAGTACATAGATCAGATACAATCTCGATTGAAGAAACTGATATTGGTTTGATTTATCAAACTTGCATCTTGTTCTCTGTGGAAGAATAATTACTATTTTTCCTACAATGGTATCAGAGCTTACGGAATTAAATTTGATATAGTGGTATCAGAGCTTACAGAATCAAATATGATACAGTGGTATCAGAGCATACGGAATTAAAGTTGATACAGTTGTATCAGAACGAGTGAGAGTCAATATAGTGGGATCTTCACACCCCTCTCAACATTCTTCATACATCCATCAGCAAGCCGCTATCTGGAGTAAATAATTGGATGAATGGCCAATCAATGAGGCTATTTGGGGGGCTATCATGTTTTTCTATCATGCTTCATTGCTTCACGATGAACCTCATGCTATTGATACCATTATTTAGTCTCCTTTTGACGTTGATACTATAATTGCTCCAGGTTTTGTTTATCCACACTCCCACATTGGAAGCGATTTTTGGATCGCGGAGAGTTATGAAGACTCTCACTTATTATTACATTTATTTGGCTCTTATATTCATTTGTTTGTTATGGGCCATCTTTTATTCATGTACATGCGTATAGGCCTCCGGCTCCATTTAGGGCACAATATTTTCCGCCAAAATCCCGCCTCCCTTTATTTTTTGAATTGTACTTTTTAAGTGCTCAAAAAGTATAAATAGACCTTTTGTGCATTCACTACTCTCATTCGCACTTTCTCTACCATCCTTTCTTAAAGACTTCATTCTCACTGCCTAGTTTCGCTGTATCTCTTTCGGAATACAAATCGCGATGACTACTACTTCTCTTATGGCATTTCTAAAGCCCAGTTATAACTCAGTAACACTCATAGTGATGCACCTTATCACCATTGTTGTTCTGGCAAATTTCGCAAGCAACGTGCATGCAGCACCCGGCTTCAACTTTCTGGGAAAGGTACGTCCCGCTGCTACTACAGCCATAGGAGCATCAGGTGGCTTTAGGACAGAGCTCATTCACAGAGATCACTACTCCTCGCCCTTGAGAAAGGAAGGAAGTGTGGGTATTTTGGAGCGAGTGCGTGAAGCTGTTGCTCTCAGCCATGCCAGAGCTAGAGGCATTGCTGCCAAAATGGCAGCAGAAATGAGAGGACGGCATGTTGCTAAACATGATTTGTCATCGCCTTTGTCATCCGACAAAGGTTCCTATCTCATGGTCGTGCAACTGGCCACTCCTCCACAGACAATTCATGCTCTTGCAGACACGGGTAGCGATCTGGTGTGGGCGCGATGCAAGCCATTTAATGGAACTGGAGGACCTTTGCTGAATCTCAACACCTCTCCCTCCTACAAGCGCATTCCTTGTCTATCTTCACAATGCAAAGCGCTTGGCAGCGATGTCCAATATTGCAATAAGACCAGATGCGGATTTAAATATGGCTACAGCGATGGATCTACTTTGGCAGGAGACTTTTCGTCCGACACTCTCACAATGACAGGAACAGATGGAAAGCCTCAAAAGTTCACCAATTTCTCCTTCGGATGTGCGCATCGAGCTTCTGGTAAACTCGGAACAATAGGAGGCCTGGTGGGTCTGGGCAAAGGCCCGGTGTCTCTGCCCTCTCAGCTGGGCTATGGCAAATTCTCTTACTGCTTGGTGACTTTCTCTGATGCACCCTCCAGAACAAGCAATTTGATCTTTGGAGACCCAGCTTCCCTTCAAGGCCCAGGAGTACAGACCACTCCCATTATCCAGAACAAAGCGGGTACAAATTATTATCTCAATCTGCAAGCCATCACCGTCGGAACCACAACTGTGAGTATTCCTGCGCAGCCCACCTCCACAGTTGCAGGCACTATCATTGACTCTGGAACCACCCTTACATACATATCCAGCAGTGCCTTCCCTCAGGTCTTGGAAGCCTTCCAACGAGCCACTTCAGATCTTGCCCCGGTGGATGGCTCCCTTGTAGGCTTAGAGTATTGTGTCGACGTCTCTGACCACATCAACTATCAATTCCCGCGGCTCACTTTGCATTTTGAAAACGCGGACCTGCATGTTCCTCCCAGCAACTACCTTCTTGCCATCTTCACTTCTACTCCCAACATTCTCTGCTTCACCATCGCAAGTAACGCTGAATTCTCTGTCGACGTCTCCATCGTCGGAAACCTCTTTCAGCAGAACACTCAGATTCTCTACGATGTCGTCAATTCCCAGCTCTCCTTTGCTCCAGCACAATGTGACTCCCGTTAAAGGTTGCTATGTGATTCTACAACTGTGGCTTAGTCCGTCTACCAGCTGCAGTATTCTTCATCAACCGATCACGAAGTATACACTTTCATTTTACCTGCTGTTTGTTTTAAATATTTCTACTAAATAGATTTTCAGAGCTGAACCAACTATGTCACATGACTAGAATTAAGGCGTAAATGGCATATGGCATATTGATTGCTGTAGATGTAAACCAGTAGGATAATCGCCAGTGATTGAGCTTAACTGATAGTTGACAGCATTCGTATTGTAAAGGAGCGTGATCACGATGTATGCACTCATATCTCACCGGCTATTTGTTTTGCATTTTCTTACTAATAAGATTTTCAGAACTGAACCAACTATGTCACATGACTAGAATTCAGGCGTAAATGGCATATTCTTTGATGTAGTTGTAAACCAGTAGCTAGGATAACAGGCACCGATTGAGCTTAATTGATAGTTGACATCATTCGTATTGTAGAGGAGCGTGATCTCTCTCTCTCTCTCTCTCGCTCTCTCTCTTGATCATCCAAAACCCAAGGTAAATGATTACAAGTATTTTCTTCGTACATTTTTTCTGGCCTGAAAACTAATCGATTAGATTGCTTCATTTTTGGTGCATCAGTCCTCCAGAATTCGGTTATTTACAGCGGTGAAAGAGGTACTATGGTCATAAATCTAGTAGTTAATGCCTACCACATAGTAGTAAATTTATTTCTCGCGTTATGAATAGTAGCCAATGCTCACAAATTTTTTACAGGTAAGCCTTATCACAACTGGCGATGTGAATTTCTACAGAGTCTTCCATCTTAAATATATCCTGCGCACTTTCACAATAGTATAACTCGTCAGATCAATCCTTACTCAGATGCCATACATCTGCGATTTTTCTTGATTATGTATTTAGACTGATTGAGACTCATTTTTCTTGCCATTTTTCTCAGAAGTAACTGAGTTTTCATGTATTCTAAACGGAGCTTAATTTGTGTCAATCTTCTCAGAATCCTAAAACTTTGCCTTTCATATTTTGTTGCTGCATTTGAATTTAGTAAAAGAGGCATGATTTATCTGTCAAGCAAAACGTCTCTTCCACAAATGAATGTTATTCATGTCTCTTTTCGTGATAAGGTACCATAATATTATGGATTGATGTGCATGAAAACAAAACTATCAAGCCATTTCTTTTCTTGAACCTTAATAGATTTTAAATGCCCTATTGCTCTTGTAGCTAATCTTTATCACGTCAAATTAGCACATAATTTCAAGACAACGCTTTAAAATGAGCTTATCCGCATAAGTTCTTAGCTCAATCTTTCAAAGCATGTGGCTACACAGCTTCTTGGACATTTCACATACAAACTAATACTTGAAAAATTACTTTTCAACTAAATTTACTCTCCTTCACGCAATATATGTTGGTCAAATTTTTTTCATCCCATCCTTTGCCTCCACTTCTACCTCTTCCAAAATGTTCACCCCTCTACTTTTGACCTTCAAAACATCCTCAAAGAAGGCACTAGCAAATTCATTTTTATTTTAATCCATAGTTTTATCTTCTGGACTAGTTAGTATTTTTATTTTACAGTAACTTATTTTACTTGTATGGGCCACCCTCATCGCACATGAGGTCCTCAAGGAGGTTCTTCGGGAACAGCTCGTTGAATGAGGCATCCCCGAGACCTCGCACGCGAGGATGGTGGCGAGTTGGGGGGGTGGGGGTAAAAGCGACGCAGTAACCAAAATGCCTTGAAATCCAATTCAGGCATACCTTCAGAATTTATGTGCCTTCTCTGTTCGAAGGCATGCTTTTAGTTTTTTCGGGTTTTTTCAATAGGGGCAAACCGACGTTGCCAACTTATCAACAACCCTAAAAACAATTGGACAACAAAATATCCTAAGGGCGCTTACCTACTTTGTACATACATAAGACTGGCTTAAAGAGCATTAAATGCTTATAAGATATTTCTGAAGACACTTAGCCAACAATATTTCAACAATCATTGTTTCTACCAATGATCTCGTTCAACCAGAATGGATCCATCATCTAGTTCATCTCTCATTGACAAACTCGATGGGATAACTCTCATCTCTGGAAATTCAAGATGAGGGTGATACTACTAGCCAAAGAACTGTGGAACATCGTTGATGGCACAGAGCTCAAACCAGAAGGTGATGCAGCCGGTGATATTTCTTGATATGTCTTTTGGCAAAAGATAATGTTATGATTCAAAAACATAAGGACATAAAACATGAGAAGTAAACCATTAGATCATAATACAAAATATGACAAGTTCTCGTCTTCCTTGCCAATAATCCATTGATAAAGAAATTACATAACAATAAAAAAATAAATGATACAACTTGAAAAACTTTACAACCAATCAACTTATTTCAAGTTGAATTGATAATCTATTCTCTCAATATTGTAGCAATGTTTGAACTTAGCATTAGCAATATATAGACAACATTTGCAATTGCATATGCCAAAACTGGTACAAATAAAGAGCATAATTTGGCTAATAATTGGCTAGCACCGCTTCACATGGATTATTCTTTATATCACCTTGAGATCCCCATAATTGGACTTGCAACATCTTGATATTAATAATGATTACTAATAACAAGCTTAATATTAATACTCAAGCTAAATATTTAATGGAAGGTGATAAAGATTCTATGGTTGGAACATGCTTATTACAAGGACAAGGCACATTAAGCCCTCCAAGTTCAATGGTTACCAATACACGTTATTCAACATAGAAGTAAATACAAAGGCATGACTGATAAGTGCAATTGATATGACCATGTTGTTAAATCATTTCCTCATTTATTCATCACTTGTTGCATCTATGCGCTAATGCTATTGTTGAGTTCGAAAAAGATTTCATGTCGGAAGATCATTGATATTGTCCATATTTTGCCTATAGCGATTATGTAGCCAAACGTTAAGCATTAAATTATCAGACAAATAATCAGTCACAAAGAACTTCAGAAACACATACATTATGAGACGAACCTAAACGTAATAAGAAGACAGTATTGATGTAGTATGAAAACAAAACAGATGTAAATGAGTACAATAGATTTGTGGATCGAAACCGTGTACTCTAACCTATCTTTGTGTTGGAGGGTTTGCAGATTTCGAGGCAACCTTAACACTAGTTAATAAGTGAGAGGGATTTGGCACCTTGCGTGTGTAAGTCCAATCTGATGATCACATAGTTATTTGATAATTAGAAAGTCAATAAAAGGACTTTAGGCCTTTTTGCGGGACTTTTAATGTCAGACACCTAAATGTCAAGTTAGTGAATAAAGTTGGGACTCCCACCAAAATTGGTGCAAATTCAGTTTCTCCAATTATTTAATGGGTTCTCACTCTTTTTTAAGTTTGAATAGTTAGGGAGGTAGAAATGGGCCAATAAGAGTTTGAGGCCAAGGTCCTCCTCTCTACTATAAATAGGGGCAAACTCGAGTGGCCCCTCATGTTCAGATCTTCATTTCAATACAAGTAGATTGGTTCTCTTATGGAATGGACTTGTGAATGTCCTTGCTCTCTAACTCTTTTCGTCCATCTCTCATGCTTTTGTTGTATTGTTGGATTTGAATGTTATAGGAATTGTTGTTTTTTATACTTTTTTGGGAGAGAGAAGGAGAGAGAGAGAGAGAGAGAGAGAGAGAGAGACAAGTATCTGTCTCATTTTGAATTTTAGGGTTAATGGATGTAGTGTTAATTGCGTAGTGTTAATGCTTAGGGTTAATGGATTACTTGTTGATGAATTAATGCAAGTCGGTGGCTTTGGTTCTAAACAGTCTGTTTGTAGATTTAAACATAAACTGTAACTCTACAGAAATGAATGTAAACTGTTAGTGAAAAATGTGAATAACGGGAAGGTCTTCGTCAACGTCATTTTCTTAACATTTGAGGCATCTGACATTTTGCAGGAAAGCCGAAGTGAGAGAAAATCCCAAAAGACAAAAATCCCGACACTGTGAGCCGTTTCTAAGCAGTTATGCAGACTATGTAAAAACACAAAAAAATCTGTAGACCTAGATAAAAATTGGACGAAGATTAAAATGTCGATTAGTTGATTAGTAGGAGAATCCAATACTCCCCCTTAATCTGAATCCATGAATGCCTTGACCTTCAAACTTAGTTCTGCACAAAACTTTATGCGTGCATCCAAGCTTAATGCTTTGGTGAAAATATCTATTGTCATGTCTTGCATTCAACAGTACTGCAATCTGGTCTCTTTGTCGAGAACTGTTAGCAACATTGCTAACACAGTAAAATAATAAATAAGAGAAATAAAACTCCATATCTGTCAATAAACTTCCACCATGCCATGTGTTTTGTAAGTCCATAAGTAGAAGCTTAAAATAATAAAGTAAGTTAAACTTAGACCTAAGAAACTTGAAATTAGAAAGTTTTCTCTTAAGTTGGAAACTTTTGAGGTTCTAAATCCTAAGTTAGAAGTTCTAGAATGGCTAGAAATAAGCCAATTCCATAAGTTAATGGATACTTATGGAGGACCCTCCTTGTCATAAAAGGAGAGGTATTTGCCATGTAAATAACACTTTCAAGATTAAGCTATCTTGCTCTCTATTTTGAAGACCATCTTTCTATTTCATTTGTGTTGTGCATAGCTTGAGGGAAGGTGCTCGGGCCTCCTCTTGCCTCCTTGTCATTGGTTTGTATTGTGGCATGTGTTTATTTGATTGATTATTAGTTAGCCGCAATCTATCATTCTATTTTTCTTTGGGTCTTAATTTAGGACCTAGTTTAGTAACCTTGCTAGTTGGGTAAGCCTTAGTAAGGATTTTATTGTTGTTGTTTATAGTTAGTTCATTTTAGTTCTGGTAAGCCTTAGTGCTTTCATCCTTGTTAATTATTTTTTTTGAAGCTTCTGGTAGGATCTTAAAAGATGGACGATCCTCTCTATACTACACCACATCATGAGTACATCTAGCCATAGCATAAACCAGATTTACTTCCAACATTGGCATCGTTGTGGCTTTTTGATCTTTTTTTTCTTTTGTTTTTTCTCCTCTGTGTTTGTGTGTATACTTGCTTTCTTTTTACCTTCCAACCACAACACGAGCCTTCTCTCCAGGTCCTCCACGAGCTGCGGAGGAACCCATCAAGCCGGGGGAAAGCAACAAAAATGTCAACTTGGGCATTTTCTTTGAAAGAAGTGACTCAAGTGACATTTTTTAGAGCCAAATAGGTATATCAGAATTCGCTGGTTTGTCTGCAGCCATAACAGACACTGAACTTTCCTCCTACCACCTCCACAAATTCTAACCCAATTCAGATTATGTGAAAACAGATTGATATATTGTCAAAATCCCTTGGTTTCCACCTAAATCTTCATCTTAGAATTCGTCGACTTCCCTGAGGCTAGCTAGATCTAGTAAAGATCAATCCTCCAGCAACTCTGCGAATTCTATCTCAGAGATTTTCTGTTTTCTGTCAAAAAGTCACTTTTTTTCCCATTTCCACTCTCTGTTAGCAAAACCTTTGTATTAGAAATCGCCAGCCATACTACAAAATCGTCCGCAGTGAGCACGATTCCCCTATACTCTCCGCAAATTCTATCATTAATTTGTTTTTCAAAAAAATATTAAAAAAATTATTATTTTGACAAAAAACACTCCTTGTCAAAATTTGCGAATACTACACTTTGTCTCTCCACGATTTCTTAGCCTAACCACAAATTCTCTTACAACACAAAAGTCCAGTTTTTGCCCAACCGTCTCCATTTTGCAAGAAAACTATCTTTTTGTCTTTTTTTTAAAAAAGTACAGTATTGCCCTGATTATCTATACTGCTATCCTACTCCACACCCTATACTGTTATTCTACTCCACACTCTGTATCATGTCTTGACATCATTAATATCAATTTCATTGATGTTCTCCCACACAATGATGAGTTACTCAATGTTGCATGGCTACCTACTGAGAATCAGAAGATTTATTCGTAGATGACGAGAATGTCTTATGAATTCAGAATTGCCCATACGATTTGGACATTTCTGATATTCAAATCCTCAACTACATGGAAGCACTTCCACTAAGGCCTTTTCGCAACGTGCATCCAAAGTTGAACCAGTTGCCAAGGTGGCGGTTGAAAAACTTGATACCAAGTTCTTCCATGTCAATGTCCAAACTATCCATGTGATCTCTGTGAGGAGGAAACAATCTTTCAAATCGATGACGAGATCCTCCATGATGTGCCACCCATTCCTCACCTGCACACCTCACGACCTCCGAAGCCACAACTGCGTGGCCATACCATGAAGGAAAAGATGAAGAAACCTCTTTAAATTTAGCCACCTAGCAACCTTACCACTATTAGGGAAGTTCTTGAGATTGCTTTTGTTCTTACACCAACCCCTGAACCTCCCAAATCGCCATCCATGTAGTTGAAAGGCAAGGCCCCCCTCGAATCTCCAGTCCATGATGTGACTGCATACTTTGAGGACTATATGATCGAGGATGTCACAATCCAAGTACCCGAAGCTCAATGCGAGCCAAATGGTAGTTTGCCCTACGAAGGCCCTGTCAGAACCATGACTCTTTCCTTGAGCGAGCCACATGAAAGTAATGAATATATTGTCCACATTGGGGCTCATCTCAATCACGAGCAACACAGATGGCTTGAAAAGCTCCTGCAAAAATATAGACATGTCTTTGTGTGGTCCTATAAAGATATGAAAGGCGTCTCACCCCGGGTAGCTGTGCATAATTCATGTACGAAATTGAACATACTAAGCGGGTCTCCCCAATCGTCATCGTTCCTAAAAAAAATGAAAAACTTTGTATCTGTGTCGATTTTAAGAAACTTAATGTTGTCACAAAACGAGATCATTTTCCATTACCTTTCAGAAAACCCATCCTAGAAAATCTAGCATTGCCACTGATCCAAAAGAGATCCATTCAAAATCTAACGGAACCATGTACCATCCACAAAGTATACTCTTTTCTTGGCCACACCAACTACTATCGGTGCTTTATTTTCAACTTTGCTAATAAAGCACGCTTAATCTACAAAGTAGTTGTTGTCCCCAAATGGACTGATGAACAATGCATTGCATTCAATCAACTCAAAGAAGACCTTACCATTGCACCTATCCTCCGAGCTCATGATTATTCCAAAGAATTCTATGTGCGTACCGATGCATCCAAATATGCCATTGGAGCAGTGCTCACCCAACCGGGAGAATTCAAAAAAGATTACCCAATCCGCTTTCTTAGTAGACAATTGATACTTGTTGAAGTCAATTATACCACTATCAAGCATGAAGCCTTGGCAATGGTATATGTGGTTCAGAAGTTTCGCCATTATTTACTGGGAAAGCTTTTGCCTTCTTCACGATCATTAAGCACTCCTGTATCTCATCAACAAGAGTTGCACAACAAGTCACATTACTCGATGGATCTTATTACTGCGAGAATTTGAGTTTAGCTTCATGGTTCGTAAGAAAGTTCAACCATTTTTTGCAATTCGTCTATCCCGAATCCCTAACCTACCCACTCCAGATCAAGGCATCAATGATGATTTACCCGATGCCATCCTATTTCAAGTAGACTCTATAGCCATATGGGCCAAGGAAATCACAGAATATTTAACTTCAGGATAGATGGATCCTTTCTTATCTAAACCAGAACAACGTGCGTTGGTCCTCAAAATGAAACCTTATACGTTAATTGCAGGCCAACTATACAAGCAAGGGTTAGTCAGAGTTATTCGACGTTGTCTTATTGAAGGTAAAATACCCTCTATCATTTCCCTCACTCATGAAGGTATTGGAGCAGGCCATTTCTCTTCTGAAATGACTGCTAAGAAAATCCTCTTGGCCGACTTTTGGTGGCCAACTCTCTTTAAGGATACACACAATTACACAAAAGCCTATGATGTCTACTAACGCACAAAACAATTTTAAAAGACTGACTACATGCCTTTGCACCCTATCACCACTGATCAAGCTTTCTAGAAATGGGAAATTGATTATGTTAAACCCATTAGTCTCGTTATATCATAGTAGGTATGGACTATTGTACAAAATGGGCTGAAGCAAGAGCTATTCGCAATGCTGATGCTCGTTCTACCACAAAATTTCTCTATGAACAGGTTATCGTTCATTTCAGATGTCCTCTAGAACTTATCGGTGTTAAAGATACACATTTTCTTAACTCTGTCATAGCGGATCTCCTTTCCAAATTTTTTGTGGTACATCGCAAAAGTTCCCCGTACTATCCACGATGCAATGGCCAGGCGGAATCCACCAATAAAATCCTATGTGGAATTCTCACCAAAACCATCGAGTCCAGCCGATCCGATTGGAAAATAAAACTTCATGTTGCTCTATGGGCTTATCGGACCACTCCAAAGAGAGCTACAGGCTGAACCCCCTTCCAGCTAGCATATGTCCAAGAAGCCATTATGCTTGTAGAATTCCATATCCCATCCCTTCGAGTAGCCTATAATCTTGAGCTAGATAATTGACTGACTCTAGACAACCGATCATTTCATCTAGAACAACTATGTGAAACATGACGGATCAGCATCCATGCTCAACAAGTCCACAAACATCAGCAAAAGACACGGCATGATCGATCCTTGAAACTCAAAGAATTCTAGGTCGGGGATAAGGTCCCGCTATACCAGGCCAAAGCATTTAAAGGCAAGCTCAAATTTTTTGACTAAGGACCTTATATCATTCAGAAAGTATTTGTCTCTGGATATGTACAACTCCAAATCTTACAAGGTGATATTTTAAACACTGTGGTTAATGGGAGCAGATTGAAAAAGTATAATGAGCACGATTCTCTTTTGACCTCCACAAATTCGATCTCAGAGACAAACTTTCCAGAAATAGAATAAAACTAGTTTTTTGCATCAGATCCTCACTAACAGAATTCGTAGAAAATTCGCTCAGCCTTAGAATTATCTCCACGACTTCTCTGTTATCTCGGTGAATTATGATCAGACAAATATTTGTATTGTTAGCGATTTTTGTCATTTTTGTATAAAAAATCACTTACAGGAACCCTCAGAACAATGTCTCAAAATTTGCAAACCTCACTAGAAAATTGTGGACACTGAAGACGATTTCCGGGTGCACTTGCGAATTTCTGACCAAAAAAGTCTATATATAGGCCTCACCCATCCTCGCCACGAATTCATTCTAGATTCCTCTCGAGTTCATGCTAAATTTTTTTTGAATTCTCAGAACTTCCAGAACAACCTGGAATCACTACTACCATGGCCTCACGTGACTCATCGCTCTCTCTCCATCGACGTAAGGCCCCTAAGCCTTATTCAGGGGACATTTTCATGATTTCTATAAAAAATTATGCTGAGCAACTTATTCTAGCCAAGGATATCCTTACAAATCTTGGCTTTGATCTGACATACTTCCTTGATCAGCAGAGCGAGAGTTTGATCCGGGCTGCCTACTCAACCTATTCATATGGATTTCCTAACCTGGGAGAGACGATCCATGGCAAGGGCACTAGTTATGATGCCAAATATTTCACCAAGTTTCTGATGGATGACAAAAAAAACATTGCCCAAACCAACAACAGGATCGCTATCCGCCTCCTCATAGATCCCCATCTCAAGCCAGCATAAAAAATCCTCGTTGCTATGATCAAGGTCCATACAGTCAAAATGGATCACATACCACCGAGCGATCTCTTCTCCTTGACCCTCACCATGAATGATCTCACTCACAACTACAAGTGGGCAGAGAAGGTATCAGACAAATTATGCAGCGCCCTGAACGCCAAAAAATCCACCACCAAATGTCGAGATCTCCTCCACATGTTGGTCACCAAGCAGTTGGGCGGCCGCTACTATCAAAGAGCTTGACGACGTCTATCCGAGCACCAGAAAGTAAGCCACCCCACAATTGTCAGCAGAACCTATTTCACCAGTACCACCAACAAAGAAGCAAAAAGGTAAGGCAATCAGCACGGACGATACAATCTCCCCTGATATCTTATCCAGTGATATAGGGACAAAATATGCTAAATTTGGCGGGAGCTTGAAAACCTCTCAAGTCCCAAAGGAGGTCCTAGCGCATCAGGAGGCCACATGCCCAACAACGCAAACAAGTCGTAGCAGCAGCAACAGACATTTCACTTGATGTAGGCACTTCCGGTTCTGGTTCCATGGGCGTGGTACTAACCACTCAGCCAACTTCCACAGCTCTAGTTTCCTTACTTGCTATCACAACTACTCTTCCACCACCAACCCCACCATTTACCACTACCTCCACACCCTCATTCACTCTCAACATGAGCTTTGATTCCACACTCCCACAAAAGCCCTCACCTATACAATCTTCCACTCTACTTGACTCTATAGTCAATGTAGATGATTTTGCTTTACAATTACTAACACAAATTCCAGCCACCACGATCACAACTAACCCACTCCACATGTCTCCGCCACAAAGTATGTCTCCACCACATTCACCACCTATAGTCCGTCACTCACCCCCTCCTGCCTTTCCTCAAAATTCTCCATCTCCCCCCATTCCAAATTTTTTACCCTTTAAAATCCGATGCCATATCCTAACTATACCCGCACTCTCCCTGACATTGGCCCTTGGGAGCAGTTACCCCTCGCAGCCCAAAAAGCGGCATGGTTGGTGAATGAGCTCCAATAAAATTTATTCAGCACCCTAGGGGGATAGTATACCATGAGACAGTTTGATGATGGTGCTATGGCAGATCTTCAGAAGAAAAAAGCAAGGTTGGAGGTGGAAAACAAGCAACAACAGCTGCAGATCCAAAGTCTCACCACTTCTAATCAACAGCAGCAGCAAATGCTTAGCCACCTCCAAAACCAGCTCCAACTGAAGGCATTCAACATGCAGACTGTCATTGACAACCTTACAACAGAACGAGATGAGGCCTTCACAGATGCACAAGCAGCATATTCCGCTATGAAGGAATAGTTGGAATAGGTGGATTTCAATGATTTCACACCACCAGCTATTTCCGAGGGAACTCCAATTCTAGTGGTGGCCTGGCACAAAAGCTTAAAGCCATGACAGAGCAGCACTCTAAAATGCAGCAAGCGTATATTGCTTATGTCAAGGCTCTTAACCAGGATATCTCCACCATAGAAGAAAGATTAAAGGCAGCTGCCCAGTCAACGCCTTCTGTCCATGCAGAGCACGCCTAGTTTCATGATTTTGGGCACCATTTTGATGGATCAGATGGTGGAAATGGAGCAAGGTTCCAGCAGCCTCCACCTGCTAGTCAAAGCACATCATTCCAAGGCCAACTCCAAGGGCAACGAACTCAAACACGAACCAATCCACAGGCTCTGGTGGTACTGGCTCCCAACACTATTTTTTTTCTTCCTCCGCTTCTAACCCCATCGACACCAGTAACCTCCCATTTATTCAACACCAATTTTTTCCGAATCACAAAGAATTGCTGAAGCTAACCCTTCCCCTTCTCCATCCCCTGAACCTGATCCACAAACTCAGCCTGCCATTGCCGCTGAAGCACCAACCATCCGACACAGAATCATGCCCACCGAACTGGGGGAATTGCGTGCATCTCAAGAATTCATCAAGCAATATCCAACCACAAAGGAGAACGACGGCTACATACTGCCAGATCTCAACCAATGTAAAACCCATAAAGAAGCAGTAAAGCTCTTGGATCCACAACCTCTCTGGCCATTAGCTCTTCCTACAGAGCAAGACCTCCATGGCATGGTATCTCGAAGCACATGCGTACTAGTCCCTATTATTATCCGGAAGCATGACGAGAACAATTTCCTGTCACCAAAGGTCAAGAATAGAATATTTGGCCATAGCTCACAGGAGTAGATATCGACAACTTAGCTGAAGACATGGTCACCAGCTGTCATGTATTCTACCAGAAGCACCATGGCAATCCTGATCGTGACGTTGGATATTTTGCAGACAATTGTGGCCTAGTAGCATTTCTAGTAGATATGAAGAGTTTTTGGGATCAAGGGATACCCCCAATCGCCATTGATATCAATAAACCATTGCGAATGCAAGAAGACCACAACAACATAGCGAGGCTTTATTATCTCGGCGCCCTCACTTCGGCACTGCACGTTGATATGGTGGAGCTATGGAAAACCCATGATTTTTTACAGGGTATGCTCCATTTCTACAAAACCATGCCTTTCCTTAACAAATTACGGTGGCAAATGATGGAGGGCATCGACACCAAGATCTACCAATCCCGACAGCAATAGTCTCGCCTCCAAGAAGCGCAAAAGATCCAAGAAGAAAGAGCTTTGATTGGTGTGGGACCAACAATCCAATAAGGAGAGAGATAATGTTAGCAACAGTGCCAACACAGTAAAAGTAATAAAAAAGATAAATAAAACTCCGTGGCATGTGTTTTGTAAGTCCACGTATGAGTATTTGTCAATAAACTTCCACCATGGCATGTGTTTTGTAAGTCCATGAGTAGAAGCTTAAAATAATAAAATAACTTAAACTTAGATTTAGAACTTAGACTTAAGAAACTTAAGATTATAAACTTTTGTCTTAAGTTTTCTTAAGTTAAAAACTTTTGAAGTTCTTAGTCCTAAGTACCTACTAGTTGGGTAAGCCTTAGCAAGGATTTTATTGTTGTTGTTTTTAGTTAGTTCATTTCAGTTCCGGGCACTAGTTGGGTAAGTCTTAGTGCTTTCATCCTTGTTAACTATTTTGTTTGAAGCTTTTGGTAGGATCTTAAAAGGTGAACGATTCTCTCTATACTACACCACATCGTGAGTAGATCTAGCCATAGCATAAACCAGCTTTACTTCCAACAAGAACTGACAAGGTGATGGCACTTTGATTATCACAAAATAATAATGTCGGAGCATATTGATTCAGACTGATATCTGAAAGTAAGTTTTGGCAACCAAATTGTATCCTTTATAGCTTGTGAGGCTGTGATATACCCTGATTATGTAGAAGATAGAGATATCAAAGAATGTTTGTGGCTATTCCAGGAAATAGGACCAGTGTTGAGGAAGAATGTAAATCCTGAAGTAGATTTATGAGTGTCTACTTCTCCGGCCCAACTTGCATCTATGTAACCATTGAGTAAATTGAGTTTGTTGTTGTCGACTGTTCCATAACAAATGCAAAAGTCAATAGTAGCTCGAAGATATCTCATGACTCTGATGAGAGCCTTCTAATGTGTTATACTATACTAGAGTTAGTCATAAACTGACTTAGGGTGCTGACTGCAAAAGCTATGTCTGGCTTGGCATAGATCATTGCGTGCATAAGAGATCCTATTATCGAATGATAAGGATACTCACGAATTTGCTCCTTCTCTTTGATTGTTCGGGGACACTAGTCCTTTGACAATTTGAGACCTGGTTCCTTTGGTGAGAGAGCTAAATTGCAATTAACCAAATTATATCTGACTAACGTATTGTAGATGTACCTCTGCTGAGTAATGTAAATCAAATTTCGATTTCTGTCTCTGTGGATTTAAATACCAAGGCAGAAATGAGCTTCGTCCATATCGAGCATGTTGAATTTAGATGATAGAACTGATATTATTGCCGAAAAGCAATGTGTCATCCACATATAAGGTGATAATGATAAAAGACTAATGCACTGTCTTGAAGTAAACATTCAAATCTAAAGAGCTTGGTGTGTAGTCGTGATCAATAAGGAAAGTATTGATCCTTTGAAACTATCTCAAGTAGATTGCTTCAAGCCATAAAGTGTTTTATGGAGTTTACACACATGATTGTGTTTACCTTCGATAATATTACCTTCGGGTTGCACCATGTAGATGTCTTCTCTAATATCTCGATTGAGATATGAAGTCTGTACATCCATATTTCCAAATCTGCTACAATAGCAAACGATAATAAAAGTCGAATAGAAGAATGCTTGACTACTGGGCTGAAGGTCTCAGTATAATTGATGTTGTATACCTGAGAAAATCCTTTGGCGACAAGTCAGGCTTTTCTTCTGGTCAAATTTTCAGAGTTTAAGAAACTAGCAAATTTGGATTTAACTCCACATTAGGCACATAGGTTTGATCAAATGAACCAAAGTAAAGTACAGAAAGCTTCTCAAAAGTGTAAACAGGTTCAGTACCTTCCAATCCAAGCAATTAATGCATAAAAACACTCACATCCAACATCTAGAACTCGCCAGCCACAGACAATGTTGATAGAAGTGGAAAAACTTGAATTTTCTTCATATTTGGATGGAAATCTCATCATACATCTATACTTTTCAAGCTCGGATCTGAGCATATTAGGGTACCTCCGAACTTATCATACCCTAACCTTAACATCTACCCTAATAGGTCATTGGATCCACCCTAACTTGGGGTCAAGATCTCGAGATCAAACCATGTAAAACATGCTATTTTTAGATCCTAAAATGTCTCTAGCCTATCCAAACACATTTTTGTCTCATTTCAATGATCCTATCACAATGTAATGTGAGTTATGAACTTATTGGAAAGCATCCTATGTGATTTGGCATGCGTGGCATCTATTTACATGGCTATCTTGCCAATTACAATGCATGTGACCAAAATTGGTCAAGCTAGAATTGTGAAATTTCAATACCATTGGTGGTTTGTGTTGACCTTCTAATTCCTACAATCTTTCACACATGGGAGACCACTCCTATCCATGTGATATAGCATCTTCTACCACTAGAATGGTGCCAAGTGGCATAACACTACTAAACTAGTTTTTGGCCAATTTAACAACTAGTTTCCAAATTAAATGGTATGTACAACCTATATGATCTATCTAAATGACTTGGGAATAGATATCACACATGGGAACAGGCTCCACACATGTCTAATGATGATAGGTACAAGTCATTGTGATATTTACAAGATTTGATCAAGTTAGCTTTTGCAAAATTCTAACACTCCTCCTCAAAACTAACTTGATAAAAGCAAGCTTGACTCCATGGGCTGAATTGGTTTTCAAAGATGGATCCTTGCTGGTTCAAAAATGTGAAGATCAGCCAATGATTTTTATGAAGATCCGAGATCACTATATCCATGATAGTGCCTCCTTGATGTTGACTCCTTTGATGAACTTTGGAGCTTTGCACCATCCTAGCTTTCTTGCCTTTCATTCCTTCCAAGCTTGAAGAAGATATTTTACTTGCAAGCTCCTCCTCCTAGAATGTAGCTAGATTTTCATGAAGGAAATGCAAGGCTTCCATGCCTCACAATGGCTATGAAAACCAAGACCTTGAGATAGATACATGTGTAGATTACCAAGATTTTGCATACTAGTTTGACTAGTCCACAAGGCAAAAACTTTTTGCAGGATTGTCCTAATCTTGTAATCAAAAGAAATTTTGAATTCATTGAGACTACTTACTTGCTTATGGATACAAATGTCCTTTGAGGATGATTCACTTGATCTCATAAGAAGTTTACACATTCCCTCAACAAATGATAAAACACAACTATTGACAATGTGAATGAACAAATCATTCTTACTCTTATTAGACTCAAGAGCATACATTTGATAAGATAACAAATCGCTTTCTAATTGATTTAAAATAAATTTCAAACTATTGAGAATACAAGATATGCCTTCAAAAAAGGCTTCATGCTCATCTAGTATTACTCCATTACAACCTTGAGATGCAAAGATCTCATCAAAGCAAAATGTCTTATCAAGGATCATTTGAGAAGCAAGCATGAATGTATTGAAGTGTGTACCACCTGAAATTTGCTTCTCTACCTCATGAAATGTGAGCCTTATTGACTTGGCCTTGTCCTTTGAGAATCTCCATGGAAGCATTAGTTGAGAAGACTCCTCCTCAAGCTTTAGCCAATCTTTATCATTACCTTGGATTGTAGGTAGATATGGAGATCCTACCATCATCCTCTTGATTGAGATTAGATTCTCCTCATTCCTTATTTGCAAAGGAATGTAAACACAGCAAATGGATCACAAGAGCCCACAATCAACTTTTAATAAGAGATACATCCTAGCATCACCACATAATACAAGAGATAAGAGATGTCATTTGAATGAATGATTTTCTCCTTTGCCATAATCTCCTTTTGAATGGCAACATTAGCATCTAAACTAAACAATCTTCCTTCTTAAATCCTCTTGCTATGCATACATCATTCTTCGATATGGAACAAACTCCATGCTTGAAGTGAACATCTAATCCATTATCCACTAGTTGTCTAACACTAGTGATTGATGGAACATACAGCACATTTCTTATATCTATCCTTTTAGTAGATCCAAGACATAAGGGAATGGTACCAGTGCCATCTAAATCAAGCTTCTGGTTGACAATTATTGTGATTCCAAGCAAGAACAATCAAGAAATGATGATCCACGGCTTCACACGTGTGAAGTACAGCTACTGTACAGCCTGATAACAGAGAAATAGGTTACTTATGATTTACTAAGCATTCATTCACAAAGAAAGTGCTAAAGAGAATGAAAACACCAAGATTGCATCACAAACCAATGTTTCTCATCATTAGCTCAACAATGGATCCATCATGGATCAAGTACATAATCATGATAATCTCTCTCTAAGCTACATCTAGGATAGCTCATTGTACTCATCCATATCCACTTTGATAAGATCTATCTAATTTGCCACATCATCCATTGGTGGTTTGTGTTGACCTTCTAGATTCCTACAATCTAGGACCTAACTCCTATAATTTAGGAGATTCCATATTTGACTCAAATAAAATCTATATACAATGGATCTGAACTTTATGATTGACATTTCACATGTGGGAGACCACTCCTATCCATGTGATATAGCATTTTCTACCACTAGAATGGTGCCAAGTCGCATAACACTACTAAACTAGTTTTTGGCCAATTTAAACACTAGTTTCCAAATTAAATGATATGTACAACCTATATGATCTATCTAAAATACTTGGGCATAAATTTCACACGTTAGAACAGGCTCCACACATGTCTAATGATGATAGGTACAAGTCATTATGATATTTACAAGATTAGATCAAGTTAGCTTTTGCAAATTCTAACATTAAGTACACAATCTATATATCAAAAATAACATATGTATGTATCACCATAAAGTGATTGAAGCTCGAGCATCTGGCTTATATACTGTAATATTGTGATATAACTAAATGTCTAAATAAGTATCCACCAACCCACAAGTATGTACGCCACTCATACATAATGTTTTCAGCCACTCCATTATCAAATAGGCTTAGCGCTGTAATGCTTTTCTTAAAATAAGTAAATGTGTTTTTTGTTAATGCTAGTGATAGCATAATATTCTACAATTTGGGAAAAATGAGTTAACATAAACAAAAGGGCAAAAAGTCACGAGAATAGCAAATTATAAATCCATGCTATAAACGGCACTTTACAAATGTTTTAATAAAAAACAAACTAAACCAATCAATAATTCATAAAAATCAGCATTCGGTCAAATTCAAAAACAACGGATACATTCATACACAATGTCACAAGCATAACTCAATAAATTAACACATACAATAAACTGTAACCAGTAAATTTCATTAACATAGAGAAGAAACATATATCAACAAAGGGAACTACAAAAAAAAAATGATTTGCTAAAAACAAGTAACTCAAAAAATAAAGTAACAAACCAAATCATTAAATTTCATTAACATAGAGAAGAAACATATATCAACAAAGGGAACTAAAAAAAATAATTGACATGCTAAAACCAAGTAACTCTAAAAATAAAGTAACAAACCAAATCATACAAAAACTGTATTAAAGCATGCAAAAAGAAGTTGAAAACTTTTTGAGACTAGAACATTGTACACACCATAGACACAATTATGAGTTTATAAATCAGTGTTTTTTGTTCGGAATTTTTAAAAAGGCAAAAAATGGGGGTGTCTAGTAAATCGTGCTCATCGCAGAAAAAACAGCAAAGCCTCAATTAAGAGTAAATAAATGTGAGGTCATCTACTTATTAAAATGGTATTCTTCCAAAAAAAATAGCTTTAAGATATTTAAAAAACTTCCAATAAAAGTCAATCCAAGAACATTCCTTCAAACGAGCAACGACTAGTTTTTTAAAGACCAAAATAGAAGGAAAAATAAGTGCCATTTACTTCGGTAATATGAGTTTTCGTAATACTATAGGCAATGAGTTAGTCCATGCCTTTGTGGATTTGTACTTAAAAAAATCGGTTACCACTTTTAAGGCACAAGATCCCATGAAAGAATTCCGTAACCAAGAAAGGAATGATAAAGTGTGTATGTCGTTGCAATAAATCAAGTTGAAATTCATAGACTTCATTGCTGTCATAGACTTCAGTTCATTCTAAGCCAGATTCATGAACAAAATGAATGGTAGAGAATCATGGTAGCAAGCAACAGTAACGGTATGAAGATTTTAATAAGTAAAAAAATCATCATTAGAAAAATCAGAACATAAATTTTCCAAAAGTAAGTAGTAGCTTGTATCCCAGCAACTACCTTCTTGCCATCTTCACTTCTACTCCCAACATTCTCTGCTTCACCATCGCAAGTAACGCTGAATTCTCTGTCGACGTCTCCATCGTCGGAAACCTCTTTCAGCAGAACACTCAGATTCTCTACGATGTCGTCAATTCCCAGCTCTCCTTTGCTCCAGCACAATGTGACTCCCGTTAATGGTTGCTATGTGATTCTACAACTGTGGCTTAGTCCGTCTACCAGCTGCAGTATTCTTCATCAACCGATCACGAAGTATACACTTTCATTTTACCTGCTGTTTGTTTTGCATTTTTCTACTAAATAGATTTTCAGAGCTGAACCAACTATTTCACATAACTAGAATTAAGGCGTAAATGGCATATGGCATATTCATTCTGTAGATGTAAACCAGTAGGATAATCGCCAGTGATTGAGCTTAACTGATAGTTCACAGCATTCGTATTGTAAAGGAGCGTGATCACGATGTATGCACTCATATCTCACCTGCTATTTGTTTTGCATTTTCTTACTAATAAGATTTTCAGAACTGAACCAACTATGTCACATGACTAGCATTCAGGCGTAAATGGCATATTCTTTGATGTAGTTGTAAACCAGTAGCTAGGATAACAGGCACCGATTGAGCTTAACTGATAGTTGACATCATTCGTATTGTAGAGGAGCGTGATCTCTCTCTCTCTCTCTCTCGCTCTCTCTCTTGATCATCCAAAACCCAAGGTAAATGATTACAAGTATTTTCTTCGTACATTTTTTCTGGCCTGAAAACTAATCGATTAGATTGCTTCATTTTTGGTGCATCAGTCCTCCAGAATTCGGTTATTTACAGCGGTGAAAAAGGTACTATGGTCATAAATCTAGTAGTTAATGCTTACCACATAGTAGTAAATTTATTTCTCGCGTTATGAAGAGTAGCCAATGCTCACAAATTTTTTACAGGTAAGCCTTATCACAAATGGCGATGTGAATTTCTACAGAGTCTTCCATCTCAAATATATCCTGCGCACTTTCACAATAGTATAACTCGTCAGATCAATCCTTACTCAGATGCCATACATCTGCAATTTTTCTCGATTATGTATTTAGTACCGATTGAGACTCATTTTTCTTGCCATTTTTCTCAGAAGTAATTCAGGTTTCATGTATTCTAAACGGAGCTTAATTTGTGTCAATCTTCTCAGAATCCTAAAACTTTGCCTTTCATATTTTGTTGCTGCATTTGAATTTAGTAAAAGATGCATGATTTATCTGTCAAGCAAAACATCTCTTCCACAAATGAATGTTATTCATGTCTCTTTTTGTGATAAGGTACCATAATATTATGGATTGATGTGCATGAAAACAAAACTATCAAGCCATTTCTTTTCTTGAACCTTGATAGATTTTAAATGCCCTATTGCTCTTGGAGCTAATCTTTATCACGTCAAATTACCACATAATTTCAAGACAACGCTTTAAAATGAGCCTATCCGCATAAGTTCTTAGCTCAATCTTTCAAAGCATGTGGCTACACAGCTTCTTGGACATTTCACATACAAACTAATACTTGAAAAATTACTTTTCAACTAAATTTACTCTCCTTCACGCAATATATGTTGGTCAAATTTTTTTCATCCCATCCTTTGCCTCCACTTCTACCTCTTCCAAAATGTTCACCCCTCTACTTTTGACCTTCAAAACATCCTCAAAGAAGGCACTAGCAAATGTATTTTTATTTTAATCCATAGTTTTATCTTATGGACTAGTTAGTAGTTTAATTTCAGAGTAACTTATTTTACTTGTATGGGCCACCCTCATCGTAGATGAGGTCCTCAAGGAGGTTCTTCGGGAACAGCTCGTTGAATGAGGCATCCCTGAGACCTCGCATACGAGGATGGTGGCGAGTTGGGGGGTGGGGGGGATAAAGCGACGCAGTAACCAAAATGCCTTGAAATCCAATTTAGGCATACCTTCAGAATTTATGTGCCTTCTCTGTTTGAAGGCATGCTTTTAGTTTTTTCGGGTTTTTTCAATAGGGGCAAACCGACGTCGCCAACTTATCAACAACCCTAAAAACAGTTGGACAACAAAATATCCTAAGGGTGCTTACCTACTTTGTACATACATAAGACTGGCGTAAAGAGCATTAAATGCTTATAAGATATTTCTGAAGACACTTGTAAATATATACTACTAACTGAATCAAGCTATGTAAGTTTTTAGCATTAATTTGAGTTCTTCTGTAGCCAGTGTTATCACGCTCAGAAAGCTGAAGTTACTATTTCAAGCAATTGTACTCACTGTCGATATCCATCAGAGAGCAATTTTCTATCTCACTACTGTATTGTTCATTTGTGCAATTTTATGAAAGATTAATCTGGAATATTTTTGCTGCTAATTGTTGCATTTCCGATCCTACATGCCTACGCTCAAAGCTCCGAGCTTCCCTGCCGGTCACCCACGCTTTATGACATGATATCAGATAAGGCATTTCAGTAATCTGCATTTTCTACTATGGATTATCAGTCTTGGTTCTATCAAGACATCTTTCTAGCAAACGCGTAGCCAACAATATTTCAACAATCATTGTTTCTACCAATGATCTCTTTCAACCAGAATGGATCCATCATCTAGTTCATCTCTCATTGACAAACTCGATGGGGATAACTCTCATCTCTGGAAATTCAAGATGAGGGTGATACTACTAGCCAAAGAACTGTGGAACATTGTTGATGGCACAGAGCTCAAACCAGAAGGTGATGCAGCCAGTATCACCAAGTGGAGACTGAGAGATGGCAAAGCATTTGCCATGATCACCCCTCAACATCAAGGATACTCAAATTAGCCACAAACGTGCTGCTCAAACTGCTAAGGACGCATGAGACATCCTAGCAACTCTCTACGATATTAGGGATGTGACTTCCAAGCTACACTTGAGAAAGAAATTCTTCACCCTGAGAATGTCTGACGCAAAGAGTGTTTCGAGTCACCTCAACATTTTCAAGAATCTTATGGAACAAATGACTGCAACCGGCTTATTCATAGAAAATTTTGATGCTCTCATGACTCTATTAACGAGACTACCTGAAGCCTACAAAAATTGGGTTGTGACAATTTCGACCCATGAGCACCTCACTCTGTCAGAAATAATTTTGTTGTGCCTACAAGAGGAGATCAGAAGATCTGCTTCCTCCTTAGGCTCAGGATCGGATCCTCAAGCTCTATATTCAAAAAATCAAAAGTTTAGATCAAGATATCTACAAAGTTAGGTTATACTGACAAGAAGAGCAGCATGCAGACTCGACCAAATTATGGTTCAGGATCAAATTCAACCTCTTCATCATTCCAACTAGTGCAAAAACTACTCTATAGATACTATAAGAGGACTGGCCATGAAATTAAGGACTGCCAAACTTTGAAGTACAACAACGAAAAGAAGAAGCAGTTCCAACAACAAGCACACAGTGCAACAACCAGTCACTCAATCCAACCACAAGAAGAAGATGAAGCATGGTTCATGACCAAAGTTGGAGAATGTCAGGATATCATTTCTTGGTATCTAGATTCCAGAGCAACTCAACATATGACTCACCATTGCGACTGGGAAAAAGACTACAAGTCATTCACCCACACTAGAGTTGTGCAACTTGGAGACAACTCATCACATTCAATCCAACGTGAAGGAATAGTCGGAGTCGAATTTCAAAGAGGTGAAGTTAGGTAGGTGTCCAACGTTCTCCACGTTCCAAATCTGACCAAGAATCTACTCTCAGTTAGCAGGATCACCGACTCAGGTCGGAAGGTTGAATTTGATACAGAAGTCTGCACAATTTTTGACAAATCTCGGAGGTTTCTAGCCTACAGAAGAATAAGTAACTATCTATACAAACTCAGCCACTGCTACTCTTCTAGCAGTCAGACTCTTCACACAACCACTTCTAAATCAACTGATATGTTGTGGCATTTCAGACTTGGCCATCTTAATTTCAACAGTATTCAGCAAATGCCTGCTCAGAGTCTAGTACAAGATATGCCTTATGTCAGCAAGCCAACTTCTCCATGCAAAAGCTGTATTATCAACAAACATGCTAGAAGTCCCTTCGTTTCAGATGCAGTTCATACTTCCAAAGGCTTGCTTGACCTTGTACATAGCAACATTTGTGGCCCGATGTAGAATTCTTCGACAGGGGGAGCTTTCTACTTCCTACCCTTCATCGATGACTTCTCTCAAAGCACTACTACTTACTTCATGAAGAACAAAGCCATTCAAATTCTTCAAGCAATACAAGGCATCTACATAAACCAAACTCAGAGAAATATCAAGGCTCTATGCACAGATGGAGGGAGAGAATATATCTCCACAGAATTCAAGGAGTTCTGCAAGGTCAACAGGATACATCAGCAATTTACAACTAGTTACTGACCTGAGTCTAATGGTGTAGGAACGGAAGAATCGGACACTCATCAAAATTGCCAAGAGCATGCTGGCCCATGCTTTTCTTCCAAAGAAATTTTGGGCATAAGATATTACTACAGCTACCAATTTGAAAAATTTGATCCATCACCAAAGCTTTGAATGGCAAAACACCTTATGAGGTGTGGACATGATCGAAACCATCACTAAAAAATATTCGAGTATTTGGATGCATGGCTTTCGCTCAGATCCCAGAAGATCTAAGATGCAAGTTGGATGACAAGAACAGGAAAATGATTTTCATCATCTATTCAAAATGCATGTTGGCCCAAGAATACAAGATGACTGGGTCCAGCCACTACTGTCTAGAAATCCAAATCCAATGAGATCGACCCAGCAAACTAATTTTCATCAATCAGCAATGATATCTCAACAATTTGCTAGAAAAGTGTGGTGTTTTCAGCTACAAACCAAGTCACTTTCCACTCGACCCTGGACTAAAGTTATCAAATGAACAGTCTCCTCAAATTGAGGCAGAGAAGGAGGAAATGAAGTCATACCCCTTTCAATCCATCATCGACTCATTGATGTACGAAATGGTCTGTACATGATCAGACCTTGCGATCAATACACTTAGCCAGATCTAGGCTTAACTCATTGGAAAGCACTAACAAAGGTCATGAACTACATCCACGCAACGAAAACTCTCAGCATTTGCTATGGAAGTAGCCATACTGCCAAAATCTCATGGAACAGCCAAAAGCAGAATTCAGTTGCATTATCATCAACGGAATCCAAATACATAGCTGTCACAAATGCAATTCTTGCCATCTTCACTTCTACTCCCAACATTCTCTGCTTCACCATCGCAAGTAACGCTGAATTCTCTGTCGACGTCTCCATCGTCGGAAACCTCTTTCAGCAGAACACTCAGATTCTCTACGATGTCGTCAATTCCCAACTCTCCTTTGCTCCAGCACAATGTGACTCCCGTTAATGGTTGCTATGTGATTCTACAACTGTGGCTTAGTCCGTCTACCAGCTGCAGTATTCTTCATCAACCGATCACGAAGTATACACTTTCATTTTACCTGCTGTTTGTTTTGCATTTTTGTACTAAATAGATTTTCAGAGCTGAACCAACTATTTCACATAACTAGAATTAAGGCGTAAATGGCATATGGCATATTCATTGCTGTAGATGTAAACCAGTAAATAATCGCCAGTGATTGAGCTTAACTGATAGTTCACAGCATTCGTATTGTAAATGAGCGTGATCACGATGTATGCACTCATTTGTTTTGCATTTTCTTACTAATAAGATTTTCAGAACTGAACCAACCATGTCACATGACTAGAATTCAGGCGTAAATGGCATATTCCTTGATGTAGTTGTAAACCAGTAGCTAGGATAATAGGCACCGATTGAGCTTAACTGATAGTTGACATCATTCGTATTGTACAGGAGCGTGATCTCTCTCTCTCTCTCTCTCTCTCTCTCTCTCTCTCTCTCTCGCTCTCTCTCTTGATCATCCAAAACCCAAGGTAAATGATTACAAGTATTTTCTTCGTACATTTTTTCTGGCCTGAAAACTAATCGATTAGATTGCTTCATTTTTGGTGCATCAGTCCTCCAGAATTCGGTTATTTACAGCGGTGAAAGAGGTACTATGGTCATAAATCTAGTAGTTAATGCTTACCACATAGAAGTAAATCTATTTCTCGCGTTATGAATAGTAGCTAATGCTCACAAATTTTTTACAGTTAAGTCTTATCACAAATGGCGATGTGAATTTCTACAGAGTCTTCCATCTCAAATATATCCTGCGCACTTTCACAATATTATAACTCGTCAGATCAATTTTTACTCAGACATCTGCAATTTTTCTTGATTATGTGTTTAGTACTGATTGAGACTCATTTTTCTTGCCATTTTTCTCAGAAGTAACTCAGGTTTCATGTATTCTAAACGGAGCTTAATTTGTTTCAATCTTCTCAGAATCCTAAAACTTTGCCTGTCATATTTTGTTGCTGCATTTGAAATTAGTTAAAGATGCATGATTTATCTGTCAAGCAAAACATTTCTTCCACAAATGAATGTTATTAATGTCTCTTTTCGTGATAAGGTACCATAATATTATGGATTGATGTGCATGAAAACAAAACTATCAAGCCATTTCTTTTCTTGAACCTTGATAGATTTTAAATGCCCTATTGCTCTTGGAGCTAATCTTTAACACGTCAAATTAGGACATAATTTCAAGACAACGCTTTAAAATGAGCCTATCCGCATAAGTTCTTAGCTCAATCTTTCAAAGCATGTGGCTACAGAGCTTCTTGGACATTTAAATACAAACAAATACTTGAAAAATTACTTTTCAGCTAAATTTACTCTCCTTCACGCAATGTATGTTGGTCAAATTTTTTTCATTCCATCCTTTGCCACAAGTGCCTGCACTTCTACCTCTTCCAAAATGTTCACCCCTCTACTTTTGACCTTCAAAACATCCTCAAAGAACTCAAAGAAGGCACTAGCAAATGTATTTTTATTTTTATACATAGTTTTATCTTTGGACTAGTTAGTATTTTAATTTTACAATAACTTATTTTACTTGTATGGGCCACCCTCATAGCACATGAGGTCCTCAAGGAGGTTCTTCGGGAACAGCTCACTGATGAGGCATCCCCGAGATCTCGCACGCGAGGATGGTGGCGGGTGGGGGGGGGGGGGGGGGGGGAATAAAGCGACGCAGTAACCAAAATGCCTTGAAATCCATTTCAGGCATACCTTCGGGACTTACATGTCTTCTCTGTTCAAAGGCATGCTTTCAGTTTTTTCGGGTTTTTTCAATAGGGGCGGACCGACGTCGCCAACTTATCAACAACCCTAAAAACAGTTGGACGACAAAATATCCTAAGGGCGCTTACCTACTTTTTACATACATAAGACTGGCATAAAGAGCATTAAATGCTCATAAGATATTTCTGAAGACACTTGTAAATATATACTACTAACTGAATCAAGCTATGTAAGTTTTTAACATTAATTTGAGTTCTTCTATAGCCAATGTTATCACGCTCAGAAAGCTGAAGTTATTACTTCAGCTATTGTACTCACTGTCAATATCAATCAGAGAGCAATTTTCTATCTCACTACTATATTGTTCATTTGCGCAATTTTATGAATGATTCATCTTGAATATTTTTGCTGCCAATTGTTGCGTTTCCGATCCTACACGCCTATGGGATGTCTCCTCCTTCACCTGCACACGGACTTTGCTTTAATTCAGCTTTCTGGCATCTTCAAACAACTAGCTTTGATCATTGTTTTGTTCATTAGTTGCTTGTTTCAGCAACTCTCAGTTGATTGGTGGATTTTGATGTCATTTCTTAAAAAAAGAGTTTCAAGTTGATGTTCTTCTTCAACTACTTCAGCACTCAATACTTGATGATCATCATTCTCTTCCTCTTCTTCCTTGTTTTCACGATCTGCATATGCCTTTTTCCAGCATCCTCGGGCAAAGTGTCAAACTTTTCCACAATAGTTGCACTTACCTTTCTTCTCAGAATCATTCTATATTTTTCCTTGTCTGTTCTTCACAAACAATGCTACTTCTTGACTTGGGACTGCATTTTCTTTTCTTCTAGATTCTTCACGAAGTAATCTAGCAATGACATATTCCAAGTCTAGATCACCTTGGCGGCTTTCTAAGGAGATGATAAAGTTTTCATATGATTCAGGAAGACTTCCAAGAAGAGTCATGACAACATCTCCTTCTGTTAAACCGGCACCAATGGCTTCTATTGTTGTGACATAGACGCACTTGGTTTATGTGTGCTATGACGCTTTCTTCCTCACTCATTTGAATGGTGAAAAAGTTTCTACGTAAGTATAAATGATTTTCAAGGATTTTTTTTCAAACTGATTCTGCAATATGGACCATGTAGCTTTGGCACTCAAGGCTAACTTCACATGCATTAACTGCTCATCATCAAGGCTGAGACAGATAGTTGAGAATGCTTTACGCTCACGCTTCTCATAAGCCTTTAGTACAGGTGGAGTAGCATTTTCATCAGGAGGAATTGGATTCACTACCAAATCCTAAAGATCTTTCTCCTCTAAAACCATTTGCATTTTAAACTTCTACAAATGAAAATTATGCCCATCAAATTTCTCTATCAAACGAGTTTCATGCACTATAGTAGACATGACGTGTAAACAGTAGCATGTTCATACAATGAACATTGTGATAGCCTCTATCGATGGCAGACCACCGTTGGAACGTGGAATGGAGTTTCATGTGTGTGGAGGCAAAGACATTCAATCATGGAGGCTGATAAGGAGGAGATCGCTGGAGGTAGATCATTGTCAGAGCTCTGATACCATGATACATTTCAGAGATCATGCAGCTTGAGAAAGAGAGAGACACAGAGCATGCAGAGAGAGAGAAACACGTTAACTACATTCTTATTCAATGATTATAGGGAGAAGGGCAAACTGCCCATTACATAGTGTGTGGGAGAGTGTTTGAATTGTCATGCGACGTTTGAGGACCCAAACCTCTTCACATTAACTAGTTATTATGAAACACTATTTGGTTATCTGTGAATGCGCACATTATTATTTGTAACAGGTAATACCCGGATCTCCAATCTCGGCTGGTCCAGTTGCATTTTATGGTCTCTTTCTCTTAACTCTGAACAAGCTTTAGTCACTGTAATCATTGGGTTTAGAAAGCCTCTTTCTTTTTTCTAAGAACTATCTTCATGAACTCATCATACGCGATGTCAAGATAATGAAATTTGTTTGTGTTGTTCGATGATTCCATTTTTGTACCATTTGCCTATGATCTCATCTCCTAAGTCCTTTTAAAGAAATTTGAGGTTTTTTGGTTCATGGTTTGTTGCATGGTTCCACTTGCGATTCTAAAATCGTGATTCGGATCCCGATTCGAATCTCAAATCGTGAATCATTGTTTTGTCGAAAAAACAGTGATTCGCTGTGAATCACTGATTTTTTGTGTTCATTACAACTGCACAAAAAACAAAATTAAGTTCACGATTCGCTGCAACTATGATTTGTTGCTTACTAAAAAATGACATTGCAAAATTTGTGTTTGTGTAGCATCACCAAAATGGAGCATGATTATCAATAAGCAAAATAATTTGTGGGAAATTTTTACCTTCTTTTTATTGCTTTTGCAATCAAGTTGAAGAACTTATTCTTGGGTATGTGCAGAAACTTTTGGTGTGGGAAAACTGAAATCGTATCACAAGATCAAGCCTATTGAACTGCACTTTTAGCTTTCACTTTGTGTCAAAATTAAACCTTGGATAGTCTCACTCCCATTTGATTGAGCGATTCATATGAGTCGATGTTAGATGTTAGTACGCTAGCAACCTTTGCCCATATTCATTTCTTTTAGATGATGAATTGAGTTGTTATGGAATTGTTATGACCATCTTATCTCTTGGGGTGTCATTGATGGCTAAAGCCATGCCAATTGCAATAGCACCTATGGAATTGATGTAGGAATTCGCATGCATTAGATGTTAGATCAATGAATTATTATGCAACATCTTCGCCATGTGTTCCACAGAGTCGTTTGGCACAAAGCAATGATTTTGCATAGCAACTTTTGACCCAACATCTAATGCTTGTGAATTGATACATCATCTCTGCAATTGCATGACTTTAGCCATCACCGACACCCTTTATATGGCATTTGTTTTAGGTCAAGACATTGACCTAGATGGCTTGAAAGGATTATTAGAAGATTCAAAATATGATGTCAGATATTTTGAATGGATTGCCTTCTCTAAATTTGAGGCATTCGCATTATATAAGTTATGCAATTGAAATGAATGTGTTGGCCAATATGCTACAAAGCAATTTTAGTGGTAGAATATTCATTGTTGAAGTTGACTAAAATTTTCCATAGATGTAGTTGGGTGCTTTCAAGTCACTCACATGAGTGAGCACTTCTCATCGTACTCCGCCACATCAAAGACTAAATCACGCACATCATCCTGGTAGGCGAAAGAGAGGCTATCCAAAGTATGATTTTGACACACAACAAAAGCAATGAGTGTAGACGACTCAACAATATTTATTTGCAGACTCTTAACTTGCATAGATAGGGGAAGTGACGAGTATAGATGAAGCAACAATATCTTCTTGCAAACTCTTAATTGGCATCGTTTTAGAGGCATGGTTGGGGACGAGGTCTTTGCAACAATTGAGCATTTGTTGGGTTTCTATTTGTGTATTAGGACTCTTTCTTGAAAATGTAGTGCATGCTCAAGATATCGTACAATGCGTTGTTGATATGAAAGCTTGAAAGATATAAAATCCATCACAATAAATCACTTGACATTTTTTTTAATATAGACTTTTAAATCACATAGTTGCTAAGGGATTGAGGATTTATTGGATTTAAGCTAGTGTACTAGGACTCTTCATAAAAAAGGCTTCGCATGTATTGAAGCATTTCTCAAGGTTTGATAGCTTGGTAGATTCAAGATTGTTTAAAATACGGTGTTGACAAAAAGGTTGGGATGATTCAAAGTTTTGCGATTGAAAACTAGTTCATGTTATCTTTGGCAATAGACTGGAGGAAATCCAACAAAATGCTTGGAAAATTTGAGTAATTTGTAGTTTATGTTTTGCTGCTAAATAACAAAAATCAAGATGTTAATGTAAAGAAAATATTCACTAAAATTGTTGAGATTGATATGTTCATTTGTGGATAATTTGCATAATTTTTGGGCAAAACATCATTGCAACAAATGGTAATAATCTCCTGGGTGCTGAAAGTTGTTGTTTATCTAGTAAAATGTATTCTTTGCTTAGTATCAATTTGATTTCGTGCCAAGATTCATTTCTATTGGTATGTATCACTTTTAATTGCATAGACTTGTCAACGTTCAAAATGTATTGTTGTTGTATATACAGAACTAGTGAAGTGTGCCCGTTGATGACGGGCAACCGATGTTGTTTGTGTGCCCGCGGGGGGCGTGCGACGCAGAGAGAGAGAGAGAGAGAGAGAGAGAGAGAGAGAGAGAGAGAGAGAGAGAGAGAGAGAGAGAGAGAGAGAGAGAGAGAGAGAGAGAGAGAGAGAGAGAGAGAGAGAGAGAGAGAGAGAGAGAGAGACACACACACACACACACCCCGAGCTACCCGTCAATGTGACCGGTAGCGTGAGTGGCCCGTGAAACAATTTTTTTTTTCAATATATAGATGCAAGAAATATAAATCATGATTTGCTTAATCTTCCTTCACCTCCTATTTGTAAATTACTAGCTTGGTTCAGTCTCTAATATGTGGTAACAAGTAAAACATAAATTTATCGCATGCCTAATTTGCCATGTGAATAAGCATGACTTGCCAATAAATAATCTGTAAACATACATGTTCATATCACCCTCCTATGAAAAAAAAAGTCCGTAATGTGGGTTATGAAAGAGAAACATATATCAATAAGTCAATATAGTTGTTGCTAGCTTTATACTAAAGTGTATATGTTGTTGAGAAATGTTGTTGTTTATAGATAACAAAAGTGATGCTAAATAAACAGTTGCAGAAGTATCTATATTGAATTGGAAGTTGTAATGTAGGCTTGTAATAGAGGAAGTGTAAAGTGTTATTGTTGGATAGAAACATGAAGCTCTATCAAGCTATTGCCAAATGAAAGTATCATAATGCTTTCAAAGTTGACAGTAATGGCAGTGTTGTGTCCAAATAAGTATGTAATAAGCAAGGTATATGGATCAAAATCACCAAAATAGTGTATCAACATGTCAAGTATTTTTACAATAAAAAATAGAGATGTCATGTAGGGATGTATTTCAAATGGATTGTATCACCTAGGAATGTGTAGTATCAATATGGGCGTTATGGCCAAAGAATGTCAATAGCAGAATTACTGGATCCTAGTATATAGGCTATTGATTGCACAATCCAACAAAATCCTCAATAAGGAATGAGGACTATATCATGGCTAGTTACGAGAACATGACATGTAAGGATGTGGTTGCCAAAAATTAACATTTGGCTTTGCTAGTGTGTACATCCAATAGAAGATCATTGCTAGTATGCATCAACAGAACTTTGTGAGACATGAAAGAATGTCACATCGTGGAAACGGACTCTTTCCACGACTCACAAGGCTAAGATTCTATCAATATGACATGGAAGCATCTATCATGCAAAACAAAAAACAATTTAAACTTTTCACAAGGGAGTGTGTCCATGAAGCCAAATAACCAAGTGCAAATAATAGCTTGCTCATCTTAGCTCACCAGTGTTGCAAATTTGCTAATCATTCCAAAGAATTCAAGCTCTTTAGTATTAAGAATATTCTAGATCCAACGATTGGTTCTCCCATTTCACCTGAGATGCACTTTTTGCTACAAAACTATCCAATTTTCTTTAAGATCACTTTGCTCCCACATAGGAATACTTCTCATCACGTTGATCTTGTGTGTTTGAATTATCATTCCCTGAAAGACTTGTCTATAGAACATCTAAGAAGAATGAAGAAATCGCTAAGGAACTAAAAGGGATTCCAAACAAAGGAATCATTGAAACTTCCACTAGCTTTTTGCTTCTCTTGTTTGCCTATAAGTAAAAAAATTGACGGGTAGAGAGGTTGCATAAACGTTTATATTGTTGAAAATTGGAGCATGTAACAAGCATTCACATGGGAGAGAGGAAAAGAAAGATAAGACATAATGCTTGTATTAAAATAATACACAATACAAAGTGAGAAATTGAAGAGGAGAGGTGCAACAACCCTAAATAGATATAGGCATCACTACAGTTTGTTCCATGGATCATTGGTCTAATTATTTAAAAGGACCAAAGCCCTCATTGACTAAGGCATAGGCACATTAGGCCTATTAGTTGTTTTATTACAATGCACTACAATGGTGAAAAATGATTCGAAAACACATTTCTTCCTACCTTTTGTGATCCCTTTGTCTAGAAACTGTGGGGTTTTGGCTTGATTTGTTCAATTTCAGAATATCTAGCCCAAGTTATCCAAAATAGAGGGAGAATTCAAAACACTTCTAAATTTCTGTAATCATTTTCTAGTCTATGTTGAATATTTTTTTTCGAAAATACAATAGTACAAAACTACTCAAAATATAAATATAGAACTATTAGATTGAGCATCTTGTCAGCAAAACAAACATAGAAGATTGTTCAACCAGTCACTTTATTCTCATCCTCTAAGAATAATGAAGCAGCAAATTATAATGATGCAAATAAGCTTATATTGTGTTTTCCCTTTTACACAACCTTTTCTAATTCCAGAATATTCATTCTCTTCAATTTGCATTCTCTTTCCAAAAATATAAAAAAAATTAGCTACTCAAAGATGCAAAACCTCTATGCAAACCTTATTTCTAATCCATCACAAAAATGTTCAAACATATATTTTCTTATAAGGACCTTCAAGCTTTTACACAATTTTATATTGTTGACTTAAGTAAGCACAACCTCATCTTTCGTATTCATGCTCTCTATAAAGATTTTAAAAGAAACAAATCATTTGACGAATTCAATTCTAAATTTCAATATCAAAGTTTCATTTTCCTAAATGATGACAATGCACTCTTTTTCAACATAGTCTCAAATAATTCCAATTTTATGTGCAAATACATTTTGCAATTATTTAAACGTAAAGAATACTTTGTGACTATCTTGCCCATTCTTAACACATTAAAAAGCCAAATGAACTATTTTTCAAACAAAGGTCCCGCCTTTTCTAGCCTGTGCATTCGTACGACTACCACATGGCATCTCCAGACAAGTCATTCGAACTCAAACTACTTATTATGCTTCATAATGTATATGTGAAAAAAATCAAAGTTTCCAGTATGCAATGGAAGGCGTCAGGCACAAGCCATATTGCTTGATTTGGCTTTCCAAAAAAAAAATAGGCTTGTGCCCAACCCCTTCCATAGTACAATAACTACCTCAAACTGGTGAATGTGCAAACTCAAGTCCACATCCACATGGTCACACCACATTCTAGTCGTAGCCATATTTTAAATTATGGGCTCCTAGATTACACTTTTCACATGAACACCCAAATTCAAGCATGTGGGTGACCTCTTCATTGCAAGATTCTATGTCAAATTTATAAGGTTTAGTCACAATGATCTACTATTAAATGATATACTTTTTGAAGATACAACTATAAATTCTTTTTGGCAACTCATTAGAATAATCACGCTTTGGAACATTTGGCTACATAGGACCAATAGGGACTTTGCATCTCCCCCTCATTGCTTTTCAAAGAGGCTAACAAGCTTGCTCTTCTTTAAGCTTCAGCATTTGCATTGTACTTTGTATATAGTATCTAATCTATGGATAGTATTTTCGAGATTAAAAAATTCAAGCAAGGGTTACCATTGCCACAAGTGATTCTTTTATCCAACTAGACTACAATCTCAAACAACATTTCCAATTTGAAATTTAGTTGGAGATACAATTGAAAACATATACTCCTTGTCATAAGAGATCCAAAATCAACTATTCTACTTTATTATGTTCACTACATGCCATCACAAAAAAATAAAACTTCATAACAAGCAAATCTCGAGTTCAATTCCAAAATTGGAACCATAAATGTGTATGAGAAATTCTTGGAAGCCAAAACTTTAACTTGCCACATTTTGAAGTAAAAACACGTGCAATACTCACTAGTCTACGAAGGACTCATATGACATTTCAAATATCATGTTTCTCTGCTTCTAAAAACATGCCACCAATTGGGAAAAAAAAATCAAATCATATGAAATGCATTCAATCGCAAGATTCCATCTACATCCAACATAGGGAATTTTAGATCGAGAATCTAAAAGGAATTGAATATATATCCTATTTTGTCTTGTTTATAGTGCAAACTCTAAATCTAGTTAACATAAAAATCTCCTTCAAATTAAATTTCTATTAGCTTGTGAGGTTTCCAAATGAGTGAGATGTTGCACTATAAGTTCAATCTATAATCTCTTTGGCACTTCAAGGGATATAAAATATAAGGGATTACTTTGACTTTAAGGTTCAATATTTCAATCCGAGATTTATTTCTTGATGAGTCACTTCACTGTTAGGAATTGAATGGCAAACTATGTTTGGACAAAGGTTGAGTAGAGAACAAAGTGGTAGCATTATCTTTGATAATTTTATTTTTTTGAAGCAAAATTGGTAATTTTTTTGCATGTCGCAAGGACACATTATCAATGTTTTGAATGACTAGTTAGCATCACATCACCTCAATGATGCTACTACTTCATTGCTTCTTGTTATACAAATTTTGAAAGGTGTTCATAGATGTAAAATACCATAATTGTCAATTTCTAATTAAGGAGTGCACCCTAGGGGAATCTGCTCTCTCTCTCTCTAATTAAGGAGTGCACCTCAGGGGGTGCTGGGCTCACTCCATCCAATAGCCCCACTCTATCCAACGGTGATGAATGGGATTAATGAGAAAAAACAAAATCTTTTCCCTTGAATAGTGTGGGACCTGTGCTGCAGCAGCAGCAGATTGTGCATCTCTCATACTTAATGAGAGGCACTCAACGAAGACAGGCAGGCGGCAACGTAGAATGGGAGATGATGAGAGAAGTTTAAAACCAATCAAAAAATAGGATTCAAAGGAGATGCCAATCCAAGAGTTAAACCATCTCTGCAAAACGCGACGCGACGGGACAGAATTGTAGCTAAGTACCAAAACTCAAAGACTGGGTTCCAACTTTCTATATGGTTATAGTTGTGGAGCTATAGCACGCTGGTCGATACGGTCAGGTGAAGTGCCAGGAGATTGTTTTTCATTTGATCGTCGATAGAGACCTGCAGATGCTCTAGGAGAGAGCAGTCACATCTCTTGAAGAATATCTTTGATCAGCGATTGCATCAAGATAAATACTTGCGCTTGTTTTGAAGGCCCATCAAATTCAGCATTTCCCAAAATTCCCTGGATTATCTGCATTGTACATTCAAGCTGCAATGGAAGAATAGTCCTAATGTAACCATTTTGTTGGAGGTCCATGGAGCAAATACATGCAGATGCAGAAACTTTAAGGGCATAAACACATTTTAAATCAAATAAACTCTAAGAAACAGCTGATTAGTACCGTACAGTCAATCCATTAACTTAACTTCGAATGGGCCTTTCACTAAAAAGCCTTCATGATCGTCCCTGTGATGAATACACCTAAATAACAAGCAATCAAATGAGAAGATGAATGTGATTATCTTTGTAGTAGTAACCTACCTCAGGTATTTGTTTCAATCTTACCAATTTCTCACAGAAGTCATAAGCAAGCTCCAACACTCTGTTGAAAAGACAAATGTAAGTTGGTCGAAATGCACAGAAGATGCCTATAATGAATTCTTTTTAGCTCTCCATGAGACAGTAAACTGGGGACTAACCTTAGAAATGTCTCCTCGTCGAGCTGCTCCTCCTTTTCAGTTGTAATTTCTTGTGCCTAGCTTGCAATTAAGTTGAAACACAGTGAATTGCAACCAGGTCATTCTACACAAAAATGATGAAGTGAATGTATAAGCTTACAGCCATATAAATAAAAAAGCCCAATGCAAAACTTAAACAGAAGTTGAATCTCATGGAATGTATGATAAACAGCAGTTGAGAGTTTCGCATTTATCCTACCTATCCCATAGTCCTTTCCAGACAGTTGATTCTGATGAGCAGATCTCCTCAAAAACCAGTAGAACTTTGCAAAGTTTTTGAAATACCTCAACCAAAGATCTGCACAAATATTAAAACCGGTGAATGCCTCCAAAAAGCTCCAACATACATGCCACACATATTGCAGATCAAATCTCCTAGTAACCAAGATTAACCAATAAACTTTCAACAAACCACCAGTGAAATACACAATCCTAGTGATTTTATCAGAGCTCCATCGGTATGGCAGGAGAGAGGCTCCATATGGCAGATTAAAAATAAACTTGAAGTTCAAGCTGACTGACAGTTAGAAGAAAAGAAAACAAACATAGTTAGAAACTAATTAGCCCTCACCTGTCTGCATTGACAGCACCCACTGAAAATTCCTCAGCTAATGAACTGCAACCAAGCTTTTGTTGGAAGAAAACCGGTAGGACGAATCACACTTTGATCAGCCATCCTAAGCTAACAAGTGGGTTTGGTAAGCTTGACTCTCAAATTCCATTCTAGCATGAGGGATGTGGAAATAATATTGACACCGGAGCCACTGTCGAGAACAGCTAGAACTTCGCGAGATTGGCGATGGGTAGCTAAGATTTTGATGTTGCCCCGTTCAGTAAGTGGATTGGTGAGGTGTAATGGCATTTCGGGCAAGTCGTCAGGGGTGGTGGTGTTAGTGGATTGGATCTGGTGTTTCCATTTGCCAACATGCTTCTATAGAATATGGAAAGGGAGAGTTACATTGGCTTGCAATAAATCCCCCCAAACTTCAATACCTTCAAGGGTTTTGCTTTCAAAAGGCTTGTGAGGTACTTTATGGGAGGTGGAAGATTGTTGGTCGGCATTGCGGATTTGTTGGCGATATTGATGATGTAGCCGAATATCTTCACATGGGTGAGGATAAACGATAGGGGTCGAATCTGCACTTGGAGGGACAAAATGCTGCGGGGTTTTGTTGTGGGCAAGTGTAGTGGCTTGGCGTTGGATTTGTGCTCGAGTCAAGACCCATGCTGGATGAGTTTCAACTGGCAAAGCTTCAACTTGCACTGAACAGACAGGAGCAGTGGGTTTGAGGGTAGTCCTTCATGTGATGTTCAATACTGTAGTTTTCAGAAGTTGGAGGAAAGCGAAGTCTATCTGGGCAGTGAATACTAGGATGTTTACCTGCACAGATAAAACAGCCTCATATTGCTGGAAGTTGATGTGTGGCAAACACAGCTTGGTTTGAATCCTAAGCTTGGGCATTGGGATACACTGCTTGGGTGTTAGGATCATATGTATAATACACAACTGTCTCAGTGGTGTACTGCGGTTGAGTATGGTCTTCCACATAGTAGATTGCTGGATCGATGGTATTAGGATCAAGATAGTGTACAACTTGTTGTGGAGCAGGTTGGTTAATGACAAACTGTTGACGTGGTGGTTGGTACTGATTTGGTGCAGTGGGTCATGGTTGGTATACCCCTGGGCGTGGTATAGGCTGTTGTGGAGGGTATAGTAGAGAGGAGGACCTTGGCCTCAAAATCTTATTGGCCCATTTCTACCTCCCTAACTATTCAAACTTACAAAAGAGTGAGAACCCATTCAATAATTGGAGGAAACCAATGTGGATTTGAATTTGAACCAATTTTGGTGGGAGTCCCAACTTTATTCACTAACTTGACATTTAGGCCTGTGACATCAAAAGTCCCGCAAAAAGGCCTAAAGTCCTTTTATTGACTTTCTAATTATCAAATAACTATGTGATCATCGAATTGGACTTACACACGCAAGGTGCCAAATCCCTCTCACTTATTAACTAGTGTTAGGGCCGCAAACCCTCCAACACAAAGATAGATTAGAGTACATGGTTTTGATCCACAAATCTATTGTACTCATTTACATCTGTTTCGTTTTCATACTACATCAATACTATCTTCTTATTACGTTTAGGTTCGTCTCATAATGTATGTGTTTCTGTAGTTCTTTGCGACTAATTATTTGTCTGATAATTCAATGCTTAACGTTTGGCTACATAATCACTATAGTACTAATGATTTCAAAGTTAGTTACTATAAGATCGAACGTGATTTTTATCACTATTGTTTTGTTCAAAATTGATAGGTGTCGTCATGCATAAAGAAAGAGGAAGATAGTTTCTTCCGTTTCGCACTATAAGTTTTATTTCTTGTCATTCAAATTCTTTTTATTTGATTCTATTCAGCCTATCTTTTCACACCTCTTTCCAACACAAACATGTTTCAAACGTTTGAAAGTGCTATGCCCCATGTATAGTTTTTGATCTTTAATGTGGATGACTAATCTCCATTGTATATAGAGTTCACCATTAATTGTCATTGTTGCTTACATACATAGCATCCTGACTTGAAGATTGTCATTGTTCGTTTGGAGTTTTCCATTCAAGTTTAGAAGTGCACTTGCACTTGCACTATGCGTGAATAGATTTAAATAGAAATTTAACTCCTTTTTTTTTAGCATGTAGGCTATATAGAAAACTAGTTCTTTGTTTATAAACATGCGTGAGATGAAAAACTGAGTAGGCTATAGATGTCATAGGGTAGCAAAACATGGACAATGTCAATGATCTTCCAACATGGAATCTTTTTCGAACTCAACAATAGCATTAGCGCATAGATGCAACAAGTAATGAATAAATGAGGAAATGATTTAACAACATGATCATATCAATTGCACTTATCAGTCATGCCTTTGTATTTACTTCTATGCTGAATAACGCCCTTGAACTTGGAGGGCTTAATGTGCCTTGTCCTTGTAATAAGCATGTTCCAACCATAGAATCTTTATCACCTTCCATTAAATATTTAGCTTGAGTATTAATATTAAGCTTGTTATTAGTAATTGTTATTAATATCACGATGTTGCAAGTCCAATTATGGGGACCTCAAGGTGATATAAAGAATAATCTATGTGAAGCAGTGCTAGCCAATTTTTAGCCAAATTATGATCTTTATTTGTAGTTCAGTTTTGGCATATGCAATTGCAAATGTTGTCTATATATTGCTAATGCTAAGTTCAAAGATTGCTACAATATTGAGAGAATACATTATCTAATCAAGTTGAAATAAGTTGATTGGTTGTAAAGCTTTTCAAGTTGTATCATTTATTTTTTTATTGTTATGTAATTTCTTTATCAATGGATTATTGGCAAGGAAGACGAGAACTTTTCATATTTTGTATTATGATCTAATGGTTTACTTCTCATGTTTTACGTCCTTATGTTTTTGAATCATAACATTATTTTTTTTGCCATAAGACAAATCAAGAAATTTTCCAGTCAGAGAGAACTTGCATCAAATTTCCAGCAAGATTGATAACACGCTATTGTTATTTGAATGTACATCGAGGTCTACTTCTTGCGGGGGTAATTTTATTCCATTCAAGGTCACTCGTTTTTCTTGTGTTGCGCATTAAATTTTGTTGGTTTGGAGTTTGATATTTTTTTTTACAATAACTACATTCAAGATCTAGTGCCATAAAGCCTCCTTTCCAATTTGTGCAAGAACCACCTATTGGCAAGATCTGCTCAACACAGTTGGACTGCAAAAAATTGATAGCAAGAAATTATGAGGGGAGTACAATGGAGTTTGAAGTTGCCTATATCTCGTTCTCACGAGTTCAGGATTTTATTGAGGGCAAAGGAAAAAATGACAATGCACCTACAAATTTCACAAAGAGACGACAAAAAGTGAATACTCCAAGAAATTTAAAACATCCCTTGCAGAATGAAGTGTCCGTGCAAACTAATTCATAATTGGAATTAACATTTCAGGTATTGGTGCTCGTTTGGACCTAATGATCATAGATATGTGGATCCTCAATTAAAAGATGTATCATTAAGACCCAAGCATGGCCAAGGATGTAAATGGAGTTTGATTAGTAGTGAGAGCTTGTCAAGAGGTTGTCAATGTAACTTCTCGATCAAGCAACTGTATCTATGGCCAGATGTGGCTGAGGTTTTCTTCTATGAAAGGCGCCATGTGGATAAAAACGAAAATTTGTGTCATGGTACATTTGACATCTCATTGCAAGGTCCTAGGGCCCAATTTGCTCGCAAGCTGTCAAAGGAGGGAAAAAGATGACTGCTATGTAGGCTTTATGAAAAGGCCACCCTAGACTAGGTGATGAATGAGCATAAAACAATGCCTGCTAGCAAGAAGAATTCTGACGTAGACTATACTCCATGTAGAGATGATTTTTTGACCAAACAAGACATATTGAACTTTTATGTGAGGTTGTCAATGGAAACTTTTCAGCTACATGAAGATGATGCACGAAGTGTGCACTTGTGGACAATGGAAAATCAGAAGACAGCGTTTTTTTACCAAATCTTTAGTACAAAAGACACATCTAAATTTACTTGGGTGTCCAAACTAAATTTTAAACAGAGAGGATGTTGTTTCTTGGTCACAATAGCATTCTAGCCATGGATGCCACATTTGGAACTACTAGATTCAAGGTAGTAAATGCAAAAAATGCAATTTGCTTTTCTTTGCATGTAAATTTTCTCTTTTTAAATTCTCAAATCAAATGTGATGTTTGCAGTATCAACTCTTCACAATATTGGCATTCGACACATTCCAAAATGGCGTACCAGTCGCGTGGGTACTCATTAGCAATTCAAAAACCAAACACGTCGTCCCATGGTTGTAGAAACTGAATGACAATATGTGTGAGTTGAATGTGAACTGGCAACCAAATGGATTTATGGTGGATAATGCCGATTGTGAAATAAATGCATTAAAGTAAAAAAATTGTTTAGTGAACGTCTATGTAAAAGTTGGTTTTCAAGTTTTTGTTTGTTTTTCTGTCTTCTCGTTTGCGTGTATTTTGTTTGGTAGATGTGTATTTCGATGCCACATCTTCTTGTGTCTTTTGCATGTTCGAAGATGTTGGTTGAGGCATCTAATGCACAAAGTTTGCAATTGGGAAAAGAGAATAAAAATGTTCAAAATGTTAGGATAGATTATATACATTGGGGATTATGGCAAACCTTCAAGGGATGAAAACATAGAACGTGGACATGAACTTCTCAACTTCTTCATGGACACCTTCAAAGAAGAAGAGATATTTATGAAGTGCTTCAAAGATACATGGCTTTCATATTACATATTCAAGTCATGTTTGCACTTTTTTGTGGCGCAATAAGCAATTAAACACAAATGCATCTAACTTTTTGAAACGTTTTTGATGTGTGGATAAAGGTAACAAGGATTATGCCTTTAGCAAACCAAGACAGAAATGGTGCCATTGAATCTTTCCATGCCAATTTGAAGGCTCGTCAACTTTTCATGAAAAAAGCCATGAGAAACAAGCGATCGATTGGTTATTGCACGTATTATCAACTGATGTGGAAAACCATTACACATACCTAGATTTTTGTAAAACTTATGGTTTTATCACAAGCAGCACAAAGGAGAGGTTAGTGGAACATGCTTTGATTCAGGCATGCAAAATTCCAAATTCTCATGTGTTCCTTTCCTTTGATCCAGATATTCCTTCAACTGTCATTAGCATGTCTGGTTTCAATGTTGCTTCAGAATGGCCTTGTTGCACATGTGAATGGGCCCAAAAAGGTAACATTTGCAAGCATGAAGTGAAAGTTGTTTCAAATGCTCACTGGAATAGGAGAGCGCCGCATTGTGCAATATATTGGCACTCAATGGGGAACTCAACATGGTGGCTTCTCTCAACTACTCGAGTCTACTCCGAATGAAATCAATATTGATGAGCATACTAGAGTGCAATCTTTCGACCTAAACAAAGATACTAATCCTTCTCCTAAAAGTTCAAAAATTCGTGTGCTGACCAAGAAAGGAGTGAAGGATACTTATTGTCAAAAGTTTTAGAAGCCAAGAAAATTATGGAAGAGATCAATGGAATGGTTTCTACAAGTAAGAACAGCCTACTAATAGACAACGTCATATCACAACTTCGACATATAAGAGGCATATGTCAAATTGGTGCAAGTAGCTCAAGACATACTGAGGAGATATCTTACTTGTAGCCACTTCAACCAATAAATGATGGCTTTGGCAATAGCTTGCAAAGGGCAAAACCATTAGTTGAGGTGATTCTTTGTGAAAAGCGAAAGAAGACATCGCATGCTCGTACACATGAGCGATTGGAATCATGGAGGGAACCAAGTGCACGTACCGGTAGACGAAATATGATGGCTCTTCATAACTGCACCTAAGAACTAACTTGCCCTTGGTATGTCATATTTTGTTTTGCCCTTTTTAATGCAAGTGCAAATTTGCAACAATTACTAATACTCTTTATTCGATTCATGTGCTAAGCTAGTGGAATGTTGTGTTGAAACAAGATCTTCTTTGATAAGTGCGAATGAAAGTTGATGCAATTGAGAACATTTTCTATGGCGGCACATTCTTATTGATGTACTTTGGTCAAATGCATAATATAATGAATTACTATTTTGGCCCATATAATTACTAATGAATGTGAAGTCTTTTTCTTGTTGTTTGATACATTTGAAATTGTGTATATATTATGTTATTGCTATATGCCTCCCAACAAAGATGTTATATTTTTATTGTTATCTCTTGAAAAGCACATCCATATTTGTTAGTGTAACTAATGTAGGTATTTAATTGAATGAATGTTGTTACCATTTTGCAAAAAGTTTACGGTTCGCATGCAAATTGAATTCTTGACATAAAAGGGATGGCTATCCGCTCTCTAGGTTGATAGGATGAATTGAACGCTAAGGTTCAATGTGTTGAACCTCACTCAAATGTATATCAATGTCATCCAATGCAATTGTGGAAATGAACAACCATTACATGATATTACATGGAATTGTGGAAATGAAGTCTCTCTCTCTCTCTCTCTCTCTCTCTCTCTCTCTCTCTCTCTCTCTCTCTCTCTCTCTCTCTCTCTCTCTCTCTCTCTCTCTCTCTCTCTCTCTCTCTCTCTCTCTTCATGACTCCTCGTCTGTCTCTCTACCCCCTCTCTTTGTCTCTCCTCTAACTCACATATCTCCCTCTCACTCACCTCATCCTCAAGATCCTCTCATTTGTGTCCTCGTGGTAGCTCTCTCTCTCTCTCTCTCTCTCTCTCTCTCTCTCAACTCACATGTACTACGTACATCAGGTTCAAGCAAAATTACAAGACATTTTTTTTCGAAGAACAATCTTTCACGTCTTGGCTCTCAATCCTCACGGTGACAGTGCAGAGAACCATCCATAAATAAATTCGTCTGAGCAAAACAGTAAGCCTCAAAGAACTACATGGTACAACTCCACAATTCCACTCCAATGTCCATCCATCAACAACCGGTCTGTAACAAAATTCATGACAAACTAGCGAACACTATCAGTGATGGAGATGCCTCAGGTGGACGATCCAGGATACGGAAGCTCATCAAAAGATTTCTGAACAGATTAGAAAGCAGAATAGTCACCTGTTTCTTTTTGTTAAATTAGTGCAGATTCTGCCTACATTTGACACGTGGCAACATTAGATTGGTGTGAAATTTTTAAGTGTTGATTCTGCTTGCGCCTGCCATGTGGCAGCAAAGGATTGGTTTAAAAAGTGTCCAAAAATCCATTACGCAATGGAATGGGCCGGGCAGAGGCCATTCTGCCTTAGTCCGTAATGGATACCTTTTGTAAATTATGCCCATTTTCAAATAGATTAAAAAGTAGAAAATGCATGCATTTTTTTTCAAAGGCAAATTTTGCTTTTTTTTGCCTGTCTGTCCCTGTCCGTACCGATTCTGTACAACTGCCATGTGGTACATTTGTGTTGGTCAATCAAAGTCAAACCTACCTATTATGCTTCGTAATGTGCTTCTAAAAAAATTTTAGGTATCCATTACGCAATGGAAGGACCCGGGCAAAGGCATTCTGCCCGGTTTGGCTTTCCAAAAAAATTTACGCTCGGTCTCTCTGGCCTTGGCCAAAATTTTTTTGGAAATCCTTACCGGTCAGAATGGCTTCTGCCCAGCTCCTTCCATAATACATCAAGGACGAGTTCGTTTGACATGGCGACTATTGCAGCGAAAAATGGAACTGTACATACGCATCTCTCTCCTTTGTCTACGATTCTACCAGAAATTTGTGTGAGATTGTAGTTGACGTATGGATCTGTGATCTTCCATGATGTGCAATCAATCAATCCTATAGTATTGATGCCACTAAGAAAACCCCACCCCTAAAAATACCCAATTTTTTTTCTCATTCCCTCCACTCACAACGCATCCTCTCTCTCTCTCTCTCTCTCTCTCTCTCTCTCTCTCTCTCTCTCTCTCTCTCTCTCTCTCTCTCTCTCTCTCTCTCTCTCTCTCCCTCCACTCTCATGCCACTTCGTCTCTCTACCCCTTGTCTTTGTCTCTCTCCTCTAACTCACATATCTCCCTCTCACTCACCTCGTCCTCAAGATCCTCTCATTCGCGTCCTCATGGCAGCTCTCTCTCTCTCTCTCTCTCTCTCTCTCTCTCTCTCTCTCTCTCTCTCTCTCTCTCTCTCTCTCTCTCTCTCACATTGGCATGAACGAATCTCACACCTCACTCTCAATCGCTTGTTCTTGGCCAAATTCGTGTGCAATATCAGGCCGGATCAGCACCTTGCGTGCATCTGGCAATGCCACAATTCCTGCATACATCGCATCCCCTTCCAAAGCTCTGGATCATCATTGTCGGCCTCCTAGTTGCTGCCGCCATCTCTCTCTCTCTCACTCTCTCTCAACTCACATGTACTACGTACATCGGGTACAACCAGTTTGTGAAGAAATTCATGACAAACTAACAAACACTATCGGTGATGGAGATGCCTCAGGTGGATGATCCAGGATACAAAAGCTCATCAAAAGCCATGATCATCTTGATATTATCGCCCTCCATTCTGCTCTGTAGTGGAGATAAAATCTATCATTGTCTCCCACGTTCACTCTACCATCGCTCTCTCTCTCAACTCACATTATCCATTGCTCTCTCTTTCTCTCTAACCCATCTCTATCTCAATCAAATTCTCTAGATCCATCACTACCCCGCTCTTTCTCTCTCTCGAAAATTCTCTTTCTGAAAGTTTCCAAAAGAAAACGTTCCCTCTCTAAAATCCATGTGTTTGCCCTTCAATCCCACTTCAATTGCCCATCAACGACGTTCTAGGGTAAGTGTGGACCAGTGAAAATCTGCAAAACCCTTTTTGTCCATCACTGCCCACATTCACTCTTAAATGCAATATGGGGAAATTATGAGGAGTCAGTGTATAGGCCCTAGGGGGTCACTGAGCATGCACCTGCAACATTTGTGGGTGCTGAAATGCATTATGGAGAGATTATGGGGAGCCAGTGGAAGGCCGCCTCGAGGGCGGGAAAAGCTGATAAAAACTGAAAGTCAAAAAACGACGTTCTAGGGCAAACGTGGACCAATGAAAATTTGCAAAACCCTTTTTGTCCATCACTGCCTACATTCTCTCTCTGAAATGCAGTATGGAGAAATCATGGGGAGTCAGTTAATGGGGCGACTGAGCATGCACCTGCAACATTTATGGTTGCTAAAATGCATGATGGGGAAATTATGGGGAGTCAGTGGAAGGCCGCCTCGAGGGCAAGAAAAGCTAATAAAAACTGAAAGTCAGAAAACGACGCGAACAAAATCGACGAGAAGAAATAAACAAGAGCTTTAACGAAGAGAAGCAATAAACGAGAAATAAACTGACAAGAATAAATAAATGAGAGCTTTAACGAAGACAAGCAACAATTTTTCAAACCGTAATGGATTCTTTGTGATGATTATAACCATTTTTTGACCTTTTTAACAAGTAGAAAATGTCACGGGCTTTTTTATAAAAAAAATTCTAAAAAAAAAACGTGCGTGTTAGTCCATGTGCGTCAGTCTGCATCAATCCACGTCATCTTGCCATGTGGCAGTTTCTAATTGTTCCAAAAAAAGTCAGATTGCAAATTATGGTTTATTAATGGCATGTGGAAAAGTCAAAGAATTCATTACGCAATGGAATGGGCCGGGCACAGGCCATTATGCTTGGTTCAAATTTCCAAAATATTTTAGGCTCAACCCCTTCGGGCCTCACTTAAAAAGGTTCTGAAAAGCTTTACCGGGCGGAATGACCTGTGCCCGGACCATTCCATAGCACGTTTTGGGTGAACCCATTTCTGAACAGATTAAAAAGCAGAATAGTCACCTATTTTTTTTTAAAAATTAGTGCAGATTCTACCTACATTTGCCATGTGGCAATATCGGTATGAAATTTTTTAAGTGTTGATTCTGCTTGCGCCTGCCACGTGGCAGCAAAGGATTGGTTTAAAAAGAGTCCAAAAATCCATTATGCAATGGAATGGGCTGGGAAAAGGCCATTATGCCCGCTAAGGATTTCCAGAAGTATTTAGGCTCGGGCAAGCCTAAAAAATTCTGGAAATCCTTAGCGGGCAGAATGTCCTCTGCCCGGCCCATTCCATAGTCCGTAATGGATACCTGTTGTATATCATGCCCATTTTCAAATAAATTAAACAGCAGAAAATGCATGCGTTTTTTTTCAAAGGCAAATTTTGCTTTTTTTTTGCCTGTCTGTGCCCGTCCGTACGGATTCTGTACAGCTGCCATGTGGCACATTTTTGTTGGTCAGTCAAAGTCAAACCTACCTATTATGCTTCGTAATGTGCTTCTAAAAAAATTTTAGGTATCCATTACGCAATGGAAGGAGCAGGGCCAAGGCCATTCTGCCCGGTTTGTCTTTCCAAAAAAATTTACGCTCGGTCCCTATGGGCTTGGCCCAAATTTTTTGGAAATCCTTACCGGTCAGAATGGCTTCTGCCCGGCTCCTTCCATAATACGTCAAGGACGACTTCGTTCGACATGGTGACTATTGCAGCGAAAAATGGAATTGCACATACGCATCTCTCTCCTCTGTGTGCAATTCTCCCAAAAATTTGTCTTAGATTGTGGTTGACGTATGGATCTATGATCTTCCATGATGTGCAATTCTGCTCGCTAAGGATTTCCAGAATTTTTTAGGCTGGGGCAAGCGTAAAAAATCCTGGAAATCCTTAGCGGGCAGAATGGCCTCTGCCTGGCCGATTCCATAGTCCGTAATGGATACCTGTTGTATATTATGCCCATTTTTAAACAAATTAAACAGTACAAAATGCATGCGTTTTTTTTCAAAGGCAAATTTTGTTTTTTTTTTTGCCTGTCTGTCCCCATCCGTACGGATTCTGTACAGCTGCCATGTGGCACATTTGTGTTGGTCAGTCAAAGTCAAACCTGTCTATTATGCTTCGTAATGTGATTCTAAAAAAATTTTAGGTATCCATTACGCAATGGAAGGAGCTGGGCAAAGGCTATTCTGCCCGTTTTGGCTTTCCAAAAAAATTTACGCTCGGTCCCTATGGGCTTGGCCCAAATTTTTTTCTAAATCCTTACCGGACATAATGGCTTCTACCCGGCTGCTTCCATAATACTTCAAGGACGAGTTCGTTCGACATGGTGACTATTGCAGCGAAAAATGGAATTGCACATACGCATCTCTCTCCTCTGTCTGCGATTCTCCCAAAAATTTGACTGAGATTGTAGTTGACGTATGGCTGTGATCTTCCATGATGCGCAATCAATCAATCCTACAGTATTGATGCCACTAAGAAAACCCCACCCCTAAAAAAACCCAATTTTTTTTTCTCATTCCCTCCACTCACGACGCGTCCTCTCTCTCTCTCTCTCTCTCTCTCTCTCTCATGTCTCCCTCCGCTCTCATGACTCCTCGTCTGTCTCTCTACCCCCTGTCTGTCTCTCTCCTCTAACTCACATATCTCCCTCTCACTCACCTTGTCCTCGAGATCCTCTCATTCGCGTCATCGTGGCAGCTCTCTCTCTCTCTCTCTCTCAAATTGGCATGAACGAATCTCACACCTCACTCTCAATCGCTTGTTCTTGGCCAAATTCGTGTGCAATGTTAGGCCGGATCAGCAACTTGGGTGCATCTGGCGATGCCGCACTTCCTGCATACGTCGCATCCCCTTCCAAAGCTCTGGATCATCATTGTCGGCCTCCTAGTTGCTGCCGCCATCTCTCTCTCTCTCACTCTCTCTCAACTCACATGTACTACGTACATCGGGTACAACCAGTTTGTAATGAAATTCATGACAAACTAACGAACACTATTGGTGATGGAGATGCCTAGGTGGACGATCCAGGATACAAAAGCTCATCAAAAGCCATGATCATCTTGATGTTATCGCCCTCCATTCTGCTCTGTAGTGGAGATGAAATCCATTGTTGTCTCCCACTTTCTCTCTACCATCGCTCTCTCACTCAACTCACATTATCCATTGCTCTCTCTTTCTCTCTAACCCCTCTCTATCTCAATCGAAATCTCTAGATCCATCGCTACCCCGCTCTTTCTCTCTCTCGAAAATTCTTTTTCTGAAAGTTTCCAAAAGAAAACATTCCCTCTCTAAAATCCATGTGTTTGCCCTTCAATCCCACTTCAATTGCGACCAATGAAAATTTGCAAAACCCTTTTTGTCCATCACTGCCTACATTCTCTCTCTGAAATGCAGTATGGGAAAATTATGCGGAGTCAGTGTATAGGCCCTAGGGGGGCGACTGAGCATGCACCTGCAACATTTGTGGGTGCTGAAATGCATTATGGGGAAATTATGGGGAGTCAGTGGAAGGCCGCCTCGAGGGCAAGAAAAGCTGATAAAAACTGAAAGTCAGAAAACGACGCAAACAAAATCGACGAGAAGAAATAAACGAGAGCTTCAACGAAGAGAAGCAATAAATGAGAAATAAACTGACAAGAATAAATAAACGAGAGCTTTAACGAAGACAAGCAACAATTTTTCGAACCGTAATGGATTCTTTGTGATGATTATAACCATTGTTTGACCTTTTTAAAAAGCAGAAAATGTCACGGGCTTTTTTTTTAAAAAAATTCTGAAAAAAAAACACGCATTATTCCGCGTGTTAGTCCATGTGCGTCAGTCTGCATCAATCCACGTCATCTTGCAATGTGGCAGTTTCTAATTGTTCCAAAAAAAGTCAGATTGCAGATTATGGTTTATTAATGGCATATGGAAAAGTCAAAGAATCCATTACGCAATGGAATGGGCCGGGCACAGGCCATTATGCTTGGTTCAGCTTTCCAAAAGATTTTAGGCTCGGCCCCTCCGGGCCTCACTTAAAAAGGTTCTGAAAAGCTTTACCGGGAGGAATGAGCTGTGCCCGGTCCATTCCATAGTATGTTTTTGGTGAATCCATTTCTGAACAAATTAAAAAGCAGAATAGTCACCTATTTTTTATTTAAACTAGTGCAGATTCTGCCTACATTTGCCAGGTGGCAACATCAGATTGGTCTGAATTTTTTTAAGTGCTAATTCTGCTTGCGCCTGCCACGTGGTAGTAGAGGATTGGTTTAAAAAGAGTCCAAAAATCCATTATGCAACGGAATGGGCTGGGAAAAGGCCATTATGCCCGCTAAGGATTTCCAGAAGTATTTCGGCTGGGGCAAGCGTAAAAAATCCTGGAAATCCTTAGCGGGCAGAATGGCCTCTACCTGGCCGATTCCATAGTCCGTAATGGATACCTGTTGTATATTATGCCCATTTTCAAACAAATTAAACAGTAGAAAATGCATGCGTTTTTTTTCAAAGGCAAATTTTGTTTTTTTTTTTGCCTGTCTGTCCCCATCCGTACGGATTCTGTACAGCTGCCATGTGGCACATTTGTGTTGGTCAGTCAAAGTCAAACCTGTCTATTATGCTTCGTAATGTGATTCTAAAAAAATTTTAGGTATCCATTATGCAATGGAAGGAGCCGGGCCAAGGCCATTCTGCCCGGTTTGGCTTTCCAAAAAAATTTACCCTCGGTCCCTATGGGCTTGGCCCAAATTTTTTTGGAAATCCTTACCGGTCAGAATGGCTTCAGCCCGGCTCCTTCCATAATACGTCAAGGACGACTTCGTTCGACATGGTGACTATTGCAGCGAAAAATGGAATTGCACATACGCATCTCTCTCCTCTGTGTGCAATTCTCCCAGAAATTTGTCTGAGATTGTAGTTGACGTATGGATCTATGATCTTCCATGATGTGCAATCAATCAATCATACAGTATTGAGGCCACTAAGAAAATTTCACCCCTAAAAAAACCCAATTTTTTTTTCTCATTCCCTCCACTCACGACGCATCATGTCTCTCTCTCTATCCTCTCTCGCTCTCTCCTCTCACATCTCTCCCTCCTCTCTCATGACTCATCGTCTGTCTCTCTATCCCCTGTCTTTGTTGTATCGTAGGCATTCCAAACGGAGCCGGGAACCACGACTTATCTTCCCAACCTTCAACTCTTGCCATCCAATCTCACTTGACATACAAGCAGTCAACTCGCCAACAACGATCAGACTTCAACTTGAAGTTCCGAAAACCAACATTGAGATCCAACTTGGCACCATGCCAGATCGGGGGTCCCGATGTGGGTGACTTCGCTCCAAGCAAGCCGCCCGACATACATCAAATTTAACGAACTCGAAGCTTCGTTACAAACGAGTAACATCCATTCCAAGCAATCGGTATGACTTATATCAGACTTAACCAACTGAAAGCGTCATCACGAGCGCTGGAAGCCAACCTGGCACCACGCCAGACTGGACATCAATAAACAGGTAACTTCCACCCAAGCAAGCCATCCAACTCAGTCGACAAGTTAGAGCTCGTTCCCCAAGAGCTTAACCCATTCACGTTCATGCAAGGAACACTCAGAACCACAAGCCGCGACAGATATGGAGACAACCAGTTCCTTGACCAAATAGTCCCGACAGCATACCGCTGGCACCGCGGACCGAATGGTCCCGACGGCATACCACTGGCATCCCGGGATATGACCCTCAGCTATGTGCCAACTTAAAATTTTGAAGCGGCCTTACAACTGGCACTTTTACTGAACACTGAAACCCAGAATGTAATCAGAGTCAGTTTGAGAAAAATCCCACTTTAGTGATAAATCTGAGAATGTTACATTTCAAGTGTGTGACCGACCCTAGTCTCCGAGGTGCTAGCATGCCAAGGCGACAGCCATGACAACTTGGTTGGAGCTCGCCCTGAGTCGCAACCCGCACTCCCCTACAGTATTGGTGGGATTCGGCAACCCCCCTCATACCAAGCACTCTACCCAGGCTGGTACAGCACGTTTTTCTCTCTCTAGAATTTTCTCTCTCTAGAAACTCATTTTCTCTCTCTATATTTTATTGATCTCCCGGCTTCCTTTAATCATGCCTAGATCGTGTGAGGTGATTGCACATCGATCTGAACTCACTGGACTTCGCTAGAACCGATCAAAGATTTTCAGCTATAGGAACTTGGCGTCGGCTGGATTCTGGTCACATTGGCACCAGGAGCGACACCGGCGCCATTGGCGCCAGGATCCGTAGGGGCGCTGCTGGCGCCAGTGGCACCAAAAGTAAAGCTTGTAAAGGTAGCTTTACAACATTTGTCTCTCTCCTCAAACTCACATATTTCCCTGTCACTCACCTCTCTCTCTCTCTCTCTCTCTCTCTCTTTCTCTCTCTCTCTCTCTCTCTCTCTCTCTCTCTCTCTCTCTCTCTCTCTCTCTCTCTCTCTCTCTCTCTCTCTCTCTCACATTGGCATGAACGAATCTCACACCTCACTCTCAATCGCTTGTTCTTGGCCAAATTCGTGTGCAATATCAGGCCGGATCAGCGCCTTGAGTGCATCTGGCAATGCCGCACTTCCTGCATACATCGCATCCCCTTCCAAAGCTCTGGATCATCATTGTCGGCCTCGTTGTTGCTGCCGCCATCTCTCTCTCTCTCGCTCTCTCTCAACTCACATGTACTACGTACATCAGGTACAACCAGTTTGTAACGAAATTCATGACAAACTAACGAACACTATCGGTGATAGTGATGCCTAAGGTGGACGATCCAGGATACACAACCTCATCAAAAGCCATGATCATCTCGATATTATCGCCCTCCATTCTGCTCTGTAGTGGAGATCAAATCCATCATTGTCTCCCCCTTTCTCTCTACCATCGCTCTCTCTCTCAACTCACATTATCCATTGCTCTCTCTTTCTCTCTAACCCCTCTCTATCTCAATCGAATTCTCTAGATCCATCACTACCCAGCTCTTTCTCTCTCTTGAAAATTCTCTTTCTGAAAGTTTCCAAAAGAAAACGTTCCCTCTCTAAAATCCATGTGTTTGCCCTTCAATCCTACTTCAATTTCCCATCAACGACGTTCTAGGGCAAATGTGGACCAATGAAAATTTGCAAAACCCTTTTTGTCCATCACTGCCTCATTCTCTCTCTAAAATGCAGTATGAGAAAATTATGGCATGTCAGTGTATAGGCCCTAGGGGGGCGACTGAGCATGCACCTGCAACATTTGTGGGTGCTGAAATGCATTATGGGGAAATTATGGGGAGTCAGTCGAAGGCCGCCTCGAGGGCAGAAAAAGCTGATAAAAATTGAAAGTCAGAAAACGACGCAAACAAAATCGATGAGAAGAAATAAACGAGAGCTTTAACGAAGAGAAGCAATAAACGAGAAATAAACTGACAAGAATAAATAAACGAGAGCTTTAACGAAGAGAAGCAACAATTTTTTGAACCGTAATGGATTCTTTGTGATGATTATAACCATTTTCTGACCTTTTTAACAAGCAGAAAATGTCACGAGCTTTTTTTTTTAAAAAAATTCTGGAAAAAAAAACACGCATCATTCCGCGTGTTAGTCCATGTGCATCAGTCTGCATCAATCCACGTCATCTTGCAATGTGGCAGTTTCTACTTGTTCCAAAAAATGTCAGATTGCAGATTATGGTTTATTAATGGCATATGGAAAAGTCAAAGAATTCATTACACAATGGAATGGGCCGGGCACAGGCCATTATGCTTGGTTCAGCTTTCCAAAATCTTTTAGGCTCGGCCTTTTCGGGCCTCACTAAAAAAGGTTTTCAAAAGCTTTACCGGGCGGAATGACCTGTGCGCGGCCCATTCCATAGTACGTTTTTGGTGACTATTCTACCCATTTCTGAACAGATTAAAGAGCAGAATAGTCACTTGTTTTTTTTTTAAATTAGTGCAGATTCTGTCTACATTTGCCACATGGCAACATCAGATTGGTTTGAAAATTTTTAAGTGCTGATTTTTGCTTGCGCCTGCCACGTGGCAGCAAAGGATTGGTTTAAAAAGTGTCCAAAAATCCATTACGCAATGGAATGGGCCGGGCAGAGGCCATTCTGGCCGCTAAGGATTTCAGAATTTTTTAGGCTCGGGAAAGCCTAAAAAATTCCTAAAATTCTTAGCGGGCAGAATGGCCTCTACCCGGCCCATTCCATAGTCCGTAATGGATACCTGTTGTATATTATGCCCATTTTCAAATAAATTAAACAGCAGAAAATGCGTGCGTTTTTTTTTTCAAAGTCAAATTTTGCTTTTTTTTTGGCCTGTCTGTCCCCATCCGTACGGATTCTGTACAACTGCCATGTGGCACATTTGTGTTGGTCAATCAAAGTCAAACCTGCCTATTATGCTTCGTAATGTGCTTCTAAAAAAATTTAAGGTATCCATTACGCAATGGAAGGAGCTGGGCAAAGGTCTGCCCGTTTTGGCTTTCCAAAAAAATTTACGCTCGGTCTGTCTAGGCTTGGCCCAAATTTTTTTGGAAATCCTTACCGGGCATAATGGCTTCTACCCGGCTGCTTCCATAATACTTCAAGGACGACTTCGTTCGACATGGCAACTATTGCAGCGAAAAATGGAATTGCACATACTCATCTCTCTCCTCTGTCTGCGATTTTCCCAGAAATTTGTGTGAGATTGTAGTTGACATATGGATCTGTGATCTTCCATGATGTGCAATCAATCAATCCTACAGTATTGATGCCACTAAGAAAATCCCACCCCTAAAATTAAAAGTTTTGGCCTCTTTTCCAAATATAGTATGTTCTTGTCTAGGCTCATGAGTAAAAATCCTAATTGCCAGTTAGCGGAAACCTTCGAAGAAAACCAGTAATAGTACTAAAATGCATATCACTAAATGATTTAAACCCTAACAAGTTTCAACCTTGGACATCCACAAATGTAGTAACAGGCATATAAAATAATAAAATATCTCAACGCATGTATACGTGTTGCACATTTGCAAGGTATTCGCCATTTTGGTCGATCTTGAATTCGTGGATCCTTCCTTTCCAATGGTAGTCGTGGTTATTTCGCTTCCTCTTTGCAACCTTGTGAGTTCCTTTGCCCGATGGTTACATGTAAACCCAGTCAAAAGTTGAAAATGTATGGGGCACCCAATGCTCATTGGAATCTTTGATGTGTGCAACAATGGAAGCTAGTTGATTCTTGGGCTTCCTTGATTGAGTAGAGGCCATAATGGATGATGTAATGATAATGTAGGATATGCGAAATAGTGTGTAGATCTTCACATACGGTGAACCAAAATAAAAAAAATAGAATATCTGTGGAGTATACAGAATGAGAGAGACAGAGAGAGAGAGAGAGGTCGTTTAGAGAGAGACTACAAAATGAGAGAGAGATGAGAGATACAAGCTTGTGAACATTCAAAATTTGAAATAAGGACTAGGCTCACTTAGGATAAGGCTGCTAGTAGATAGACAGGCTAGTTGATGTTAACTTGTAAGCATAGGTATTGCTTTATCTAGGGTTAATGTAGGGTTAATGTTAGAGGTGTACTTTGTGGGCCCACACTTGATTTAATCTGCACCATTGAATTTGCCATGTCATATGGACCATTCCCTCTCAGTTGTCAATATTTTATTGGGACATGTGTCATCATTAACACTAATTATAATTAGTGAAGAGGCCCTTTTTGAGTCCAAAAAGGGCCCTAATGAAGATGATCATGGCTTTTGATGAGCTTTTGTATCTTGGATCGTCCAACTGAGACATCTCCATCACCGATAGTGTTCGTTAGTTTGTTATGAATTTCATTACAAATTGGTTGTACCCGATGTACGTAGTACATGTGAGTTGAGAGAGAGTGAGAGAGATGGCGGCAGCAACTAGGAGGCCGACAATGATGATCCAGAGCTTTGGAAGGGGATGCGACGTATGCAGGAAGTGCGGCATTGCCAGATGCACTCAAGGTGCTGATCTGGCCTGATATTGCACACGAATTTGGCCAAGAACAAGCGATTGAGAGTGGTGTAAGATTCATTCATGCCAATGTGTGAGAGAGAGAGAGAGAGAGAGAGAGAGAGAGAGAGAGAGAGAGAGAGAGAGAGAGAGAGAGAGAGAGAGAGAGCTGTCACGAGGACGCGAATGAGAGGATCTTGAGGACGAGGTGACTGAGAGGGAGATATGTGAGTTAGAGGGAGAGAGACAAAGACAGGGGGTAGAGAGACAGACGAGGAGTCATGAGAGCGGAGGGAGAGATGTGAGAGGAGAGAGCGAGAGAGGATATAGAGAGAGAGAGACAGAGAGAGAGGACGCATTGTGAGTGGAGGGAATGAGAAAATTAAAAATAAAACCCTTCACTATATAAGGGTGCTTGGGTCCTCATTTCTCCACTTCATTCCTTGAGTGTCAGAGTGTCAGTTTTTTTAAATTCTCTGTTTTTCATCTCTCATGTTCTCTGATACGTTTTCAAAGGCTAACCAATGTCGGAGGAAATGGCACGGACGAAACAAACGGCTAGAGATCCCAGAGTGACTGCATTGCTCCATAGGGATGCACTAGCCACCCTCGATGAGAGAGAGAGACGGGAGAGCAGAAGCAGGAGTAGGAGTCACAGCCCTATAGCGTCTCAGGAAGATCCTGCCACTCAGCATGAAGCTGAGGAGGACATGGCCCATACAACAGCTGCATAGGAGGACCAGACTGAACAGCAGCAGAAGAAGACCAGCAGCAGTAGCCAACACGAGAAAAAAGCCCTTCCCCGACGGCAACTGAGCGGGAGGAAACAATGAAGTTCCTAGATGAGGAGCTTGTGGCATCGGGTGAGTTGCCGGTTCTGAATGATTCTTTCTTCGACCCATTTCTACTAGCAATGGGCATGGACACATCAAATTTAGGCATATTGGGGGACACCACACCCACCGTGTCACCTCCAACTCACAGCCTGGTGATGGGTCCCATGATGTCGTTGCTGGTGGGTGGTTCTGATGAGGGCACCCCGATGTCGAACACAACAAGGATGAAGCAGAAGGCGACCCATAGTGGTCAGAGAGAGGAGCACACGAGCGAAAAAGAAAGAATCCTCGCAAGGCAAGGTCTACATCAAAGCGACGGAACCCTACAGCTCAATAGCCATCACCACAGCCCACACCGCCAACATCGCCTCCACTGCCTCCACCTCCACCGCCTCCGCCCCCACCACCTCCACCGCCTCCAAGTTCTGCCGCAGCTGGCCCAAGTAGGACCGTAGAGCATGGCAGGGGTAGGCCGGCCCCTCGTGCAGCACCATGGCCTGGAAAGGAGCTCCGCAGGATGCAGCCACCACCTCCTCGACCGCATAGAAAGCGCAGGATCGCAAAGTGGCTCCAGGATATACAGAGCTATCAGAAGTCCGTAAAATTTTTGATCCCTAGGGCCCCTTTTGTGAGGCTTGTAAAAGAAATAGTCGATGAATTTTCCTTGGAGAACAGAGTTACGGCAGATGCGGTGTCCGCAATACAAGAGTCTGCGGAAATGTACCTAACGCAGCTCTTTGAGGACTCATTTTTGTGTGCAGTGCACGGGAAGAGAGTCACAATACTCCCGAAGGATCTCCACCTAGCTAGAAGGATAAGGAGAGAGCGCATTAAAAAATATCATGTACATGATTTTATTTATAATATACTGAAGATTTGGTGTCAAGTATCTTGCAGAATTTCAGGTTATGTGAATGCAAATTGTTGTGATTGAGTTTGATATCTGATTTCAGTACTGTTTATGTGAATGCAGTCATTTGAAAACTTTAGTATCATCTATGTGAATGCAGTGATTTAAAATTCTCAGTACTATGGGAATGGTAGTTTCTTTAACCATGTTGTAGCTAAGATAGGTTTCCATGTCGTGGCATGGAAATCACGCCAAGGCGCGACCAGGGGACGTTTGACCAGGTCAAACGGGCCCTGGTCGTGCCCTGGCGTGAAAATCATGCCACGTAAAAAAAGGAGAAATCTTTATCAGAAAAAAAAATTAAATTCTAAATTCAATGAATAAGCACTTCATATAATGACAACAGAGAATTAGGAGAGTCCACAAGAAAAAAAATGACAAAATCTTTATTCACATTTGATCCATTTCCTTCAGAGAGGACTTCAGCTTCTCTGATCGCTTCTCTGATGACAGTACTGATTTTAACATTTCTAATGCTAATTTAGGAGCATCTCCCTCATCCTCATAAGGGCCAATTAAACCCGAGAGCTCGAATCCAGGGCAGAAATCATTCAAAATGGCTTTTCGGAGGACACAGTAAGCCTTTGGCGCTGACGGAGACAAGTCCAGCTCACCAATGTGCTTGGAGAGTCCTTTGCATTTAAGAAGCTCTGTCTGTCCATCTGGGCTGTACTTGTTGCTAAAGCAGAAAATAAAGTTGTTGGGCAAGTTCCCAATGTAGTGGGCCATAGACCTGTCCAGAGTTCCTGCTTCAACTTTCTCTCGAGAGCCACCCCTTCGCATTGCAAATGCATCAAGCTCCACTGCATCCTGCATTTGGTTCAAATTATTGCAAAATGAGTATCATGAAGACAAACAGACATAACAAACACATGCAAGTTGAATTGTTGGGTTAGACTTGCCTCGGTGCCTTCATCAATGTCTTCGGTTTGCGCAAGGTTAATTCCTTTGCCTTTGTACTTCACGTCAGCAGTTTTCCCTTCGAGTACCTCGAATGGCCTCGTTTGAACTGGTGGTGGTTGAAGCGTTTTCGATTCGCAAAGCACCCTTGCTAGTGCTTGCTCGGTGGTGTCCGTGTCATGCCCGATTAGCTTCTCATACGTGTCGTTGGGCTGGGTGTGGTCGAAAGTGGAACTGCCATTTTGCAAATTTACCAATGCTGCCAGCATCTCATCGTCTCGCAAGCCGAGAATATGTTGCAAGTCATGCATGAACACATACTCCTGCCCATCAATGATGATTGGAGCAAGGCCATGGATTCGAAGCACGACATCATCGGACTCATCTATATCTTCTAGCTCCGCTGATGTGGATGCATCTGTTGCCTCTTGCGCAGCCAAGACTGCTTCATGCTCCGCAGATAAATCTTCCTCTTCACCCGGGTTGTTCATCTCGTTCACCTGCTCACTAGGATTGTGTTTGTTGCTGGCCACAGTCGCTGGAAACTCATTAAGCAAAAAAATAACAGTAATCTCACCGGATAGAAACTTCTTTCCTACACTTTCAAGATCCAAAGTTTTCAGCTGATCCTTGGTCAGCTCCAAGTAATGATTGTTACCCAAGTGACTAATAAATCTGTTGAGACGAGCAATAAAGGGTCTATCTCCTTTCCATATATAGCTAAGCAAGTTATATGGAATCCACATGATAGTTGAGCCAGGAATTTGTATGGCATAAGGCTTCAAAGTTTCATCTATATACTCACTCACGTACGTGAATGCATCTGTATTAGCCCGTAGAGTGGCAAGCGTGTCTATTCTACCGGTAAACATATAATAAATACGATCTAACTGATCTAAAAACTCTATGGGGGCTAGCAGATTGGCCAACTCTATTTTAGGGGACGACATTGTTATGCAACTAAGAACACTAATTGACCAGCAAACTAGTAGTCTAATTGAACAAGACAAGCTAAATTACGAGGAAACAAATTTCAACAAAGCAAGAAGTGACAACAAAATGAAAACCCCCACTCTTATATAGAGGGACGTATATCCAAAAATAGATATCATTATAAAACCAAATAAAATAATTTCTATTTATAACAACAATTCAATTCGGCAGTAATATTCATCACAAAGGAATATTCAAATTGCAATTCAACATAAATTGTTTCTATTCCATCTCATCAGTTTCCGTAGTTTCTCTAGCGTTGTTTTCCAAAACATGGATGTTGGTGTCCTCGGCATCCATCTCTTTCCAACTCGGACTCTAGACATCCTCCATTCTTGATGCCTTGTTCTAGCATTAGAGGATTGTCATGCTGTCTTTCTGACTGAATTTGAATTGGAGATCATTGAACACAACTCTTCAGTTCTTGTGTTTTGAAAGTGTCCTCGGCTCAAAACTCCTCTATAAAACCATTGGAATATCTCAACCAATGCATTGCTAAGACCCTTTCCTCCGCCATGCCGTGAATTTTTGAAATACGCAGCCTTTGCCTTGTAATGACTCTTTTCCATGCCTTGCGTATTCCAAATAGCTAATGATCCATAGGTTTTCATAAACCAAGGTCCATGAGCATAAAAGATCTATTGTTCATAGAAAATTTGTATTAGTTTAAATCTTTACAAATACATAAATACGAAAGTAAAAAATATGAGACACACATACCATATAGTGAGTTATGTGTGTTTCTCCCCATGCATCGATCATCAATTCAGTAAATGTTTTGACTTCTCTTGCGTATCTATCCAAATCTTCATCTCTCACAATATTTTTGTTGATATTTTGTGACAAGGCATCAAATGCTTGCCAAACCTTACACGTGTACTTGCCATGCGAGGATCTAAGCCAATATTTGTTGTGCATTGATATATTTTCCTCCAGTACTCCCATTCAACACTGCTTTCACGTGCAGTATGATTTGACAATAGGTGTCTCGCTTTCACACCACCCATTGAAACTTTTGCTGGAACATCTTGCGTTTTTCCACTCATCTCAACGTCTTTGGTAAGACTCACGTGGCCCCCGTGCAATCCCATATCGGATAAAATTATCTCTAAATTTCTAATGCTAACATCTGCTCTTGAATTGGGCTGCATATTCCATGCGTAACAACAATGCAAAAATAATAATTTGTCCAGTATTCGTAATTCACCATGCATTGTTCGAAAATGGACTCTTTCGAGAGGAATGTTCAACACAAGACTCCAAGCTTTGTCTAGATTGTGCCTATTTGGTGCAAGACATTGGTTGCAATTCAAAATACTTTTGTTCCGCCCAGATTCAAACATACAATATATACTAAAATTCTTTGCATTTTCACCGAGACCACAGCAACTCCATTTTACTGAGGAGTATATGAACAAGAGAACTCTCTTTGAATACCCTCTCTCTCACAAAAATCTTTAAACTTATTGGAAGTGTATTCCCCTCCACTATAACTTCTTAAAGCTTTTAACTTGAAAGGAAACTACTTCTCTACATAAGCTTTAAAAGTAAAAAAAACATCATAAACCATGGCTTTTGAAGACAACATATAGATCCAAGAATGTCTTGTATAATCATCTACAAAAGAGACAAAACAGTTGGCTCCTCCTTTGCTCTTAGTTGATGAGAAATGAACATTTGAGTGTACAAGTTCAAGTGGTTGCTTTGTCCTGATACTTGATCTAGGAAAAGGCCTTCTGTGTGACTTTGTCAGCACACAAGCTTCACAAGGTAGAAGCTCCTTTGATAGTGTCTTTGGTAGACCAACAACTTTTCCTTCTTTGACCATAGATTGCATGGCTTTGAAATTGGGATGACCCAATGTCTTGTGCACAGATCTTCCTGTAGAACCTTGGTCTCATAAGCAATATCTGAAATGTTAGCACTCTCTCTAGAATCTAGTTTGTATAACTTACCAATTCTAGATCCTCTAGCAATAACTTCATTTTCTCCTGAGATTATACACTTGTCAACTTGAAACTTGACATCCAATCCACTATCAAACAACTGTCCTACACTAATGAGATTCTTAATCAATCTAGGTACATACAGTACATCATGTAAGCAAAAAGATTTTGATGATGATGCATGCAATGGACTGCTACCGATTCCTTCAATCCTACACTCTACATCATTAGCAGTATAGATTGACCTTTTTGCACCTAGATATGGCATGAGATTAGTGAAAGAGTTCCTAGAACTAGATATATGGGAACTAGCCCCACTATCTATCCACCAGACTTCTTCATTCTTAAAAGGAAAAGATAAAAAAGTAGACATCATTAATGAATCCTCTCTTTCACTCTCTACATCCTCACACTCATCCTCATTAGTAAGGTTAGCGTGCTTAGATTGGTTCTTCTTCTTGAAACAGTTTGATGCATAGTGTCCTTTCTTTCCACACAAAAAACACTTGATCTTTGACAGCTTTTTCTTGCCACTGGATGTTGCACCTTGTGAGGACTGATCCTCACCACCTTCTTTGGCTTTGTCCTTCTTGAAGTGTTGTTGTCCTTTGCCCTTGCCTCTTGACTTGTCTCTGATAAGAGTGCTTTGTCATCTCCACCATATTTCAATGAAAGTCTGTTGATCCTCCGCATCTTGTTCTCTTGCCTGCTTTCTTCAGCAATGAGGTAGGCGAAAGCTTCTGACAAGAGAAAATTCAATTTTTAAGTCAGGCGAATGTTCAGTGATATGCCATTTTGGAAATCTTCGCCGAGCATCATAACATCATTATGAACCTTTGCCGACCTGCTAGATGATCTTGAAATGTCAAAATTAGGTCGTCCATAGGTTCAGATTGTGAAAAAAAGCATTTATGACAGTATTTGGGCGAATGACCCTCCTGGGCGAAGGTTCATCCTTTGCCAGACCTGAAAAACGTTCGCCTGATAAGTTCAGATCCCCAGAAACCTTCGCTGAGATTTTTATACCCTATTATCACAGTATTGTACATGCCTGCAAATTTTTGTTCATAACTGATTAGCCAAACTAGTACTCAGTGTAATGGACCCACCAAATTCACCTATAAGTTGACTGAATTCGATTCATTCCTCACTTGAGCTAGAGAAGCTCTTGCAAATTTTTACTGCGACCAAAGCCTTCCAAAATTCTTGCACTACTTTCTGAGACACTTTTACGGGTTTTATATTTCCTTTCTTATCATCATGTCTTCTACCGATACTTCTCAGTCTCCGCGCTATACTATCCATCGTGATGTCCTATCTGCAACGGACATCATGATTCTTCCTAGCACAAGCATGGTCACTCAGTGGATGACCCTTGTGGAGCCTCTACTTACTGCAATGGGTATTCATGAGAGAGCCTTTTCGGGATGCATCAATATGGATTTCATGACTCTTGCCTTTAGTATGTGGAAGGAAGAGAAATCCAAGTTTTATATCACCTTCCAAGGAGCCACACACAAGGTGCGCGTCACTGAGGCCGCACTTGCAGCTATAGGAATCTCATCTGGTACGCAAGCCTCACCCAATCACAAGCACGCCAAATAGGCCATCAAGCCATACATCGACCTCACCAACGATCTGCACTGGACTAATGATGGCTACCTTCTGGAAGCCATCACTGAGCCTTCCATCCACGCCTCTGCCTAGTTGTTGAATCATTTCCTGATGGTTGGCAACCTCAGGAAAGACCGCATCACATCTCAAATCCTTCGTAGGATAGTGGAGTCTCACATAAAGTTGGCCAAAGCCCCTCTTGAACCATATAACTGGTTCAAGACTATTTCTGGTGAGCTCAAGCGAGCTATTAAGGCCAATACAAAGCAGTAGTTTGTCGTTGGCTCTCTATTGTCCCTCTTAGCCGCTTCTCACTTAGAAAACAGAATCCATGGCTTCCACCTAGATTCTGTGCTTTTGGTTTACGAAGAAGCACCGGCCGAGTCATCTCACCAGGCCTCAAGTTCTTATAGTCGTCGTTGTCCACGCAGCGAGATCGTAATTCCTGACTCGCCTTCCACGTCACGACGACGTATTAGGCATACCTCATCAGCTGCGCTTCCACCCCCTGCTGTTATTCGCACTGAAATTCTCATTCCCCTCACCTTTGATGCTTCCCTCGCCTCTGCTCCCATACAAGGACAGTCTGTGACCAATGGGCCTACCATTCCCATCACGGATGTACAGGCCGCCTCACCCCCACACACCGAAGCAACCTCACCCAACACATAGTTCTTCATGGGTATGTTCGCTGATTTCGACCCCCTTGGGGCCACCAAAATCTTTGAAATGCCCAGAGCCCAACGCCCTTTGAACCCCAATCCCCTATTTATGAAGCTACTATTGGTGTCGAAGATGCCAGTCAGCAACCACCCACACAGGGTAGCCCAGCCATACTTTGGGTCGACACAGCTATACATTCACCAAAGCAGTTCAGCGCCACGGTGCCTGAAGGGTTTGAAGACGAGGATATTTCTGAAGAAGAAGAGACCTTGGCACCTATTCCACACCTACCAATGACAGTACCATCAGGTTCTCCTGCTGCTTTCACCTCCACGACTGTCGATTTTGGTGATGCTCTTGGGTTAGTTTCAAGACTTGGGCAAGTGATCCAGTCTATGCTGGATAAGAAGAAGGAAATGGAGCAGAGGATCTCTGATTTAGGATTCGAAAACACTCTGATCAGCCAGAAAATTGTCCAACTGGATCAAGAGGTGAAGATAGTCAAGCAACATGAAGAAAAGGCTGAAAGCGAAAAGAAATTGGCCCAGCAACAAGTTGATCGCTTGAAACCTATATCAACTCTCTGCAAAACGCCCCGACAACCGCACAGGATCAGGTAGATAAGGCAGTGCAAGATGCCAAGCAACAGGTGCAGCTGCTGAAGGGGCAATTACAAATGGTCGAACAAGATCGCACACGGCTTCAAGGTGAATTGGATGCGACCACCCTTGAGCGTGATGCATATCTGCAAGCACAAATACCCAATCATCCAGTCACGCCGACGAAGATTGCATATTTGTTCAAGAAAGTGGAAACATACAAAGTGGCCCTTCAGGGATTCCAAGGCATTTTTGATAGGTTGAAAGGAGCAGCTTCAACCGAGTTGGCAAAGGCAAAAGAAACCATCAACGCCTATGAAAAAGCCATTGCTCAAGTGTTGGAAGCCGGACCACAAATCCAGAAATCCCCGTCCCGGTCATGCAGCAATTCTCCCCTTCGCACCAAGAAGTTGTACAGATGGATACAGGGGTTGATTCGAGCATGGACCAGGGGGGAGCTCCAGATCTAGCAGATCAACTGCCAACTATACTGGCAGTACAAGCGGGTCCATCCTCATCAAGGATAAACCATTTATTCAGAAGGCCCATCAGGGTCGAGGACCAGATCCAGACCTTCTTAAAGCAACATCCACATGAGTCCTCGCGTGGTGGATGGGTTCTCAAATTTAAGACCTCCGAGATTGAAGCAGACAAAGAATTGGACAAAATACCTGCACTGGGAGAGCAGCCAGCATGGAAAATCACGGTTTTTGAGAAAACTCCGGAATCAATTAGGAGTTATGTCGCCAACCCTCGCCAGTTGCGGGTAGATTCTTATTACGTGCCAATGCCGCAAAGACAAAAATGGAAAGATTTGGGATTGGCTATGGATAAAATCACCATCCATACGCCCAATCGGCCAATCATCCACCAGCCTTACAACTGGAATATTTTAGTGGACTTCCACCGGGCCTTACAAGCATGTCAGAGAGAGTATGTCCACTCTCCAGATCCAACGCTGCAACAATCAGCAATGTTTGCAAAAGATCTAACTCTGTTGGCGTCAGTGGCAACCAAATGGGATGATTGCCTTCCTACCCTGGCATTCGATCCAAATAAGCCGATTTTCTATCATTGTTGTGGATTTAGGGTTAATGGAAGTAGGGTTAATGGATATAGTGTTGATGCTTAGTGTTAATGGATGTTAGTGTTAGTTCCTCCATTCATGTTGAAATTTGAACTATACTATCGCTCTCATGGGAACGACCCTACCGTGACAACTGACTTCGTCTCTTTGATGCTAGATTGACTAGATCTTGGATTCAGGTTAGGAAAGGAAAGAAACCTACTACAAACACCTTGTAGTGTCTCCAAGGATGGAAGATCCTCTCTGACAGCATAAGTCTGCACAATATTGTCATACTCATCTCTAAGTCCATTTCGGACTACTCGAACAAGTTCAGTGTTCTTAAGAACATCACTAATATCACCTAACTCTTGATGAAGATCCTTAACTCTCATGACATATGATGAAGCACTCTCATCTACTCTCTGATAACTTAGAAATATTTGGTTTCTAAGTGCAAGCAATCTAGAAGTATTTTTTATTTCATAGCAGAAACAGTGGTAGAGGATTGTACAGAAGAGGAAGTGGAAGTGGTAGAAGCATGAATTGTTAGCGGTGCGGTAGTGGTGGTGTGATGTCTGGTAGCAAGTGGGGATGAAGAGGAGGGGGCAGCACCATGCATTCGCTTGCTGGCCGTTGTGTCAGTGACTGCAGGCTGGGGGAAGGTGGATGCAATGGATTGCGGTGGATATAGGTTAGTGTACGAAACAATGGCTGAGAGGACATTGGAACGGTCAAAGTTGCACATTCTCATCTCGAGAAGTGCGCAAGCGAAGTTACATAGCAAGGGACCTACTGCGATACGTTCTCGGGAGTTTGGCTTTATGGAGATTGTTAGTTCGTGGATGAGGAAGGTATGCTAGTCATATGGCACAATTATGGGGCTAGGGAAATTCAGAAAGGACTCCACAATCTGACTCAGCAGTGTCCTTGCAGAATGTTGAAACAACCAAAAAGTTGTTCAACAAATGCGTGGACGTCTGATTGACTAGTTCTGTGATAGCCTCTATCAAATACCCATTGTTAGTTTCAATTGGAATTTTTGGTGCAGTCTGGGTTTTGATTCTGCTAGTAGTGTATATTTACAAGAGTCTCCAAAAATATCTTACAAGCAATTTATGCTCTTTATGCTAGTCTTATGTATGTACAAAGTAGGTCATTGCCCTTTGGATATTTTGTTGTCCAAGTATTTTTAAAGTTGTTGATAAATTGGCGACGTCGGTCTACCTCTGTTTAAAAAACCCGAAAACCTAAAAAATCCGAAAGAAGGCATGTAAATCCCAAAGGTGCGAAAATACCAAAGGTATGTCTGAAATGGATTTCAAGGCATTTTGGTTACTGTGTCGTTTTATTTTTCGAAGGTGCAAAAAAGACGAAAAAGGCGACGGTACATAAAATGTCTTAAGTAAAAAACGAAGAGTGCAAAAAATGCGAAGGTCCGAAACATTTAGTCGGCCTTTGGCTATTTTGAGGATGCTCATTACTTGAACGATTGTTAAGGCTGAGCATTAAAATCTAGCACTCCCCCGTAATGTGGATCCTTAAAAGCTTTGACCTTCAAATTTATCATATTGTTAAATCTGAGATGATGCTCTTTCGATAGAGCCTTGTGAAGTAATCTGCTGCCATGTATTTTGTCTTACAGAAAACCAATGCTACTTCCTTGCTATGCACTTTCTCTCTAAGGCAATGATATTTGATTTCAATATGTCTGCTTTGAGAGTGAAATCTCAGATTGAGAGATAGCGCTATTGTGCTTTGATTCTCACAATAGATTGTTGTAGTAAGTGTTTGTGCAAGATTGATGTCTGCAAGCAGTTGTCTTAATCAGATTGCCTCTTTGATTGCATTTGTGACAGCTATGTATTCGGATTCCGTTGATGATGATGCAACTGAGGTCTACTTCCGGCTGTTCCATGAGATTGGGCCTTGGTTGTATAAAAATGCAAATCCAGAAGTTGATTTTCTGGTATCGACATCTCCTGCCCAATCCGCATTTGTGTAGGCCTCAAGGATGTTGGCAGTTTGGCTACTTCCATAGCAGATGCTGAGAGTTTTCGTTGCGTGGATGTACTTCATGACCTTTGTTAGTGCTTTCCAATGAGTCAAGCCTAGATCTAGCTAAGTGTATTGATCGAATATGCAAGGTCTGGTCGTGTGCAGATCATTTCGTACATCGGTGAGTCGAAGATGGATTGAAAGGGGTGTCACTTCATTTCCTCCTTTTCTGCCTCAATTTGAGGAGACTGTTCCTTTGATAACTTTAGTCCAGGGTCGAGTGGAAACTGACTTGGTTTGCAGCTAAAAATACCATACTTTTCCAGCAAGTTGTTGAGATATCGTTGCTAACTGATGAAAATTAGTCTGCTGGGTCGATCTCATTGGATTTGGATTTTGAAACAGTAGTGGGCTGAACCTAGTCATCTTGTATTCCTGGGCTAGCATGCATTTCGAAAAGCCGATGAAAATCATTTTCCTGCTCTTGTCATCCAACTTGAATCTTAGATCTTCTAGGATCTGAGTGAAAGCGATGCATCCAAACACTCGAATATTTTTTACTGATGGTTTCGATCTTGTCCACACCTCATAAGGTGCTTTGCCATTCAAAGCTTTGGTGATGGATCAATTTTTCAAATTGGTAGCTATAGTAATAGCTTCTGCCCAGAATTTCTTTTGAAGAGAAGCATGGGCCAGCATGCTATTGGCACTTTTGATGATTGTCTGATTCTTCCGTTCCTACACCATTAGACTGAGGTGAGTAACTGATTGTAAATTGTTGATGTATCATGTTGACCTTGCAGAACTCCTTGAAATTTGTGGAGATATATTCTCTCCCTCCATCTGTGCGTAGAGCCTTGATATTTCTCTAGGTTTGGTTTCTATAGATGCCTTGTATTGCTTGAAGAATTTGAATGCTTCGGATTTGTTCTTCATGAAGTCAATAGTAGTCCTTTGAGAGAAGTCATCGATGAAGGTTAGGAAGTAGAAAGCTCTCCTTGTCGAAGAAGTCTGCATCGGGCCAAAAATGTCTCTATGTACAAGGTCAAGCAAGCCTTTGAAAGAATGAACTGCATCTGAAATGAAGGGACTTCTAGCATGCTTGCTGATGCATGGAGAAGTTGGCTTGCTGACAGAAGGCAGATCTTGTACTAGACTCTGAGCAAGCATTTGTTGAATATTGTTGAGATTAAGATGGCCAAGTCTGAAATGCCACAGCATATCAGCTGATTCAGAAGTGGTTGTGTGAAGAGTTTGACTGTTAGAAGAGTAGCAGTGGCTGAGTTTGTAGAGATAGTTACTTCTTCTTTTGTAGGCTAGAACCTTCCAAGATTTGTCAAAAATTGTGCAGGCTTCTGTATTGAATTTGACCTTCCGACCTGAGTCGGTGATTCTGCTAACTGAGAGCATATTCTTGGTCAGATTTGGAATGTGGAGAACGTTGGACACCTACTTGACTTCACCTCTTTGAAATTCGACTCGAACTATTCCTTCACCTTGGATTGAATGTGATGAGTTGTCTCCAAGTTGCACATCTCTAGTGTGGGTGAATGACTTGTAGTCTTTTTTCCAGTCGCAATGGTGAGTCATATGTTGAGTTGCTCCAAAATCTAGATACCAAGAACTGATATCCTGATGTTCTCCAACTTTGGTCATGAACCATGCTTCATCTTCTTCTTGTGGCTGGATTGAGTGACTGGTTGTTGCACTGTGTGCTTGTTGTTAGAACTACTTCTTCTTTTCGTTGTTGTACTTCAAAGTTCGGCAGTCCTTGATTTCATGGCCAGTCCTCTTATGCACTAGTTGGAATGATGAAGAGGTTGAATTCGATCCTGAATCATAATTTGGTCCAGTCTGCATGTAGCTCTTCTTGTCAGTATAACCTAACTTTGTAGATCTCTTGATCTAAACTTCTGATTTTTTGAATATAGAGCTTGAGGATCCGATCCTGAGCCTAAGGAGGAAGCAAATCTTCTTATCTCCTCTTGTAGGAACAACAAAATTATTTCTGACAGAGTGAGGTGCTCATTGGTCGAAATTATCATAACCCAATTTTTGTAGGCTTCAGGTAGACTCGTTAATAGAGTCATGAGAGCATCAAAATTTTCTATGACTAAGCCAGTTGTAGTCATTTATTCTATAAGATTTTTGAAAATGTTGAGGTGACTCGAAACACTCTCTGCGTCAGACATTCTCAGGGTGAAGAATTTCTTCCTCAAGTGTAACTTGGAAGCCACATCTCTAATATTGTTAAGGGTTGCTATGATGTCTCATACATCCTTAGCAGTCTCAGCAGCCCGTATGTGGCTGATCTGAGTATCGTTGATGTTGAGGGGTGATCATGGCAAATGCTTTGCCATCTCTCAGTCTCCACTTGGTGATGTTGGATGCATCACCTTATGGTTTGAGCTCTTTGCCATCAACGATGTTCCACAGTTCTTTGGCTAGTAGTATCACCCTCATCTTGAATTTCCAGAGATGAGAGTTATCCCCATCGAGTTTGTCAATGAGAGATGAACTAGATGATGGATCCATCCTGGTTAAATGAGATCATTGGTAGAAACAATGATTGTTGAAATATTGTTGGCTACGTGTTTGCTAGAAAGATGTCTTGATAGAACCAAGACTGATAATCCACAGTAGAAAATGCAGATTACTGAAATGCCTTATCTGATATCATGTCGTAAAATGTGGGTGACCGGCAGCAAAGCTCGGAGCTTTGAGCGTAGGCGTGTAGGATCGGAAACACAACAATTAGCTGCAAAAATATTCAAGATGAATTATTCATAAAATTGCGCAAATGAACAATACAGTAGTGAGATAGAGAATCATCGTTAGATAGACAAAGGGACTCGTATTCACATGTGAGCATAAAGAGCTAAATAGACCTAAGAAGGAAAACAATTCTCTAGATTTGCGTTCTTGAGATCAACACGAATTATCGTACCTCCCAAGCAGTAGAGCAACAGCACCAAATCATGATCATAGCATCTCGCTCGCAAGATATCCTTGCTGACAATATTGCAACTACAGAGCTGAGCTATCGACCCTTGCTGGTAACATTTCTACTGTAGACCAGCCTGATTCCTGTTATTAACCTTGCTAATTACACCGCAACTGCAGAGAGCTGAGCTTTTTTCTGATTCTTGCTGCTACCAAGCTGTGCATTATATGCCTTTCATCTTCATGTCCATGACAGAGAAGAACCTCAGAAGAAGAATCTAGAACAATAATCTATTACAGAAATTGCAACTGATAATGATGGAACTTTTACTAACCAGATTATATAATAATACAACCATAGTCACTTCAAATCGATTAAAAGATGGATGGATGGATGAGCTTGTTCCTTGTTATGGCTCAAAGTGCAATGCACCCACCCCACAGTTGAATGCCACTTTAGGATCTTGTTACTACTTTGGATGAGGGCTCCACCCTCTCTCGGTCATGGTGAGGAATACACTAAATGAAAAGCTAATGTCACTTTAAGATCTTGCTCATCATTGGATGAGGGTTTCACCTTCATTCAAGTTGATAAATACACTAACCTAAAATTGGTCACACTTCACCACGTAAGGTTCTACAACAGGCTTGAGTTTTGGCCAATAAAAGTTCATACCAAATCTAATGTACGATGTATGTCGGGATGTCCTGCGCATGGTGAGTCATGACATTCATAAAGGATTTTATTTTCAATAGCATCCACATCAGGCACACAAAACTTCCCTTTCTTGAGCAAAAGTCCATTACGGATAGAGAAGCCATCAATACCCTTTATGTCCTTCCCTCGAGACTGATCACCACGATCATCAGTCCCACTTGATGTGATTGCTAGAACCCTATTCCTAATTGGTCCAAAATGTGGGTCTTTCTCAAAAAGACCACAACCCAAATTGCATCATGTTGTTTATTCGTTAGCGGTAACCCAACCATGAGATCCATGGAGTACTATCCCATCTCTTATCCAGGATATCCAATGGATGCAACAAACCGCTAGCCTTATCGCATTCAGCTTTATTCAACTGGCATTGGTCATACTTGACCACATAAGATTCTACAAAGGGCTTGAGTTTTGGCCAATAAAAGTCCTGTCGTACCAAATCTAATGTACAATGTATGTCGGGATGTCCTGTGCATGGTGAGTCATGACATTCATAAAGAATTTTATTTTTAATAACATCCACATCAGGCACACAAATCTTCCCTTTCCTTAACAAAAGTCCATTACGGATAGAGAAGTCATTAGTACCCTTTATATCCTTCTCCCCAGACTTACCATGATCATCAGTCCCACTTGATGTGACTGCTAGTGTGAAGTTTTTAGCACGTGTGAACTTCACCACACACCCCTCTCGATGTTGCTTCCCATATACACAAGATTTGCACATCAATTTCAAGTGATCTTCTATGATAGGCAATCATGTTACCATCTCCAATCTTCTCATCAAACTGAGGCTTTCCAAGTTCAAGTGACCAAGCCTCTTATGCCACAACTCATTTTGCGATGGAATGGACGATACAAGTCCATGTTGCCCCTTAATTGTAGCATTCAACCTGTACAATTTTGTATTGGGCTCTCTTACTCCATCCGCAATAACTTTGAACTTTTGGTTCACATATTTCACAAGACAACGATCATGGGCGAATTCTACTTTCAACTTTTGATCAGTAATGACTCCAATAGAAAGTAGATTTTTCTTCAAACCTAGTACGTAAAGTACCTCCCTGATTATCTTGCTTTTGCCATCAGGCAGTTGGATTGAAACGGTGCCTATCCCCTTGATCTTGCACACCTCACCATTTGCTTGTGAAACAGATATTCCATTATCCAACACTTTCAAGCTATTGAACCAATTCTTGTTATCTGTCATGTGTCTTGTGGCTCCCGAGTCAATATACCATGCTTGATCATCTTGATTAGCTGACACTCCAAAAGACTCTCAACCAACATGACTTCCAACTCAAATGACTTCTAACTAACTCTCAATCAACATAACACTCTCAATGCACATGGCATTCCACTATCACATCACACTCATCAACTCCAACTATTACCATCAACTCACTATCACATTATTAGCCAACTATCATCCATAGTATATTTCAGCACAAAGAGTGGCCTCCTTTTATAGTAAATCCCAAGTGTCCCCCTTCAAAATGAGGCTTTGCCAATTTTCATGCCCTTCCAACCTTCTTTCCATTTGTCCAATCCCCATTGGCAAGTACATCAAGTGGCCTCCTTGAGGGTGTAGGGGTTGGTGCCATTTAAGGCCCCTTTCCAAAACTAGCCAAGATGCTTCTTTTGTCAACAGCTAGAGGAGGTATCTACCAAACTTTGCTAGCCTCTAAGGCCTTCTTGCTCCCATACCGTGTCTAGTGTATGATGCATAATAGTGAGGTGGGTGGTTATAGTGCATTCCTGCACATTTCTGTCCGTTGGTTTTTCAACTCCCCGGTGTAATTGGGGTCCACTTTTGCCACATCCACAAGGGCTGGATCAGCACCTTCCAGGAACTTAAAATAAAACATCTCATTTAGGGTTTTGCATTCCCGGAAGTTCTGTCATGCATCCGCAGGTACAATGCTAGGTCCGCTCCTGACCCCATGGACTCATTGGGGTTGTACCACCATTTGGTAAGGTGAATCCTGGTCGGTTTAGTCTTAGCACCCCAAGGTTGTAGTAACCAATTCTGCAGGCAGTAGGCATAGTGGCCGACCAATCTAATGATATCATCTTTCTGGTGCGCAACAACAACTGAGAACCTACATAAGCTCTTGTAGGAATTTTTTGTAGTTTTCAAAACTAATTGGGATGAGTGGCCACGTGAATCTGAGGGCGAAACTTGTGGATGGTCGTAGCTCAAAAACCTGGGTATCTAGCGGTAACTCCATGGGCGGTAGATATAAATTATAAGCATCGAAGTTTTTGTAGAAGAGACTATCCGACAAAATTTTCTTGCGGTGCACAGGGTAAGCGGGTAAAGGGTTGCGGGAACTCTGAGGCCTGATTGGTCCTCTTGCAACTTCTTTTCTCTGATACTCATGTAACTGCCTAGCTAGCATGGCTACGGTAGTTTCGGTTGCAGTTAGTTCCACCTTGGTGTTGGCTAGGATCTTTTCCTGCCCTTTATACCCCTCCCTATGGCTTATCTGTCGCCTGTCATTAGCCTTCTTGAGGTCATTGTACTTCTGCTTCCAGGTACCAGCTCATTAATGGCTTTGATTTGTGGGTTCTTTTGTTTCTTCAATTCTTCTTTCAGACGTTGGATTTCTTTGTCGGTCCTCTATCCTTCCTTTAGTACAAACCTCATCAGTTTTCTATAGTGTTGGTCGGGTTGATTGCTGCTCTGTGGGTCTTCCATACTCTTTTTAGCAGTGAATTTCATCACCTGTGTTTTAGCATTTATGTACATGAATATACAATGTGTTTAATGTACAAAAAATCTTTAAACCTTTACACCCCTCTCCCCCTCCGTGTGTATCTGTCAGGTTCGTGCTAGGGCAGGGGCTTTTACTATGTACTTAGGCCGTGTGCATTAACCCATGGGTTATGCTGCTATGGTGTGACTTAAAACAAGTTCTAGATAGTTCATGGCTCATTAGCTGATGTAATTGGGCTAGGAGTTGGGGATTCTCTAGACCTACTTGGTTTATCCGACTTCTGATCCACCGAACTCCATACCATGCTTGGGCTTTCAGAACTGTCCATAGCTCCGCAACAATGGTTATGGGTGAAATGACTACCCTACCTGGCTCACATTGCCAGTAATGATCATGGTCGTAGGATATCGCAGCTAGACTATCAGCATGTTGGTTCTGTGCCTGTGGAATATGCTCCATTCGATGTGGGAAAGCTCTCTACTGTATTCGTTTATGGTCTTTCTTTTGAGTCGATGTACGCTGGTCATACCTCATACTAGGAGTTGTAAATCTCCCACAATTCGGAGGTTGCCTATGGTTTGCACAACTCGCATGGTCATTTGTAGACCAATTAGAAGGGCTTTGTATTCGATAGTGTTATTTGTAAATCTTTTCCCTAATAGGACTCCTATACTGGCTAGTTCAGTCCCATTGGGATTCTGCAATACTGCTCCTATGGCACCTTCTCTATTAGAATGTCTACAGGCTCCGTCTACCTTCAACGTATACGTCCCAAGTTCTTGAGTGAGTTCCATATCACAACAATAATCTTTTTGTATTTTTCTCAATTTTATGAATTTTCGTATGGGTTTTTCGCACCCTTCCGTTTAGCGTATATGTAGAGGGTCACTAGGGCTACTTTTGACTCTCTGAGTGTTCCCAGTATTCCTGATGCTTCTAGGTTGTTCACTTCGATACCTGAAAAGGTGAATATGAAAAGGTGTTACATACTGTACAGGCGACTTCAGTTTCTCTTTAACTACGGTAAGCTTTTATCTTGTTTATGTTGGTTCGGTGCTTAAAAATTTCACCGTTTAACTCTACTAGCTTAACCGTGTTATTTTCATACAGTTTCACTATTACATACGAACCGTGCCAGCGTGGCCCCAATTTTTGAGGCATCAGCTCATGTCTAGCGTCGTAGAACAACACTAATTGCCCCTGCTTGAACTGGTAATCGCGCATGTTCCTATCATGAATCTCCTTCATGCGTCTTTTGTGGGTTTCTTGGTGATTTAAAGCAGCTATCCGGTGCTCGTCCAGGTCTTGTAAAGTGTCCAGTCGGTGCTGTATTGATTCTTTCTCTCCTAGGGCGTGCTTCATGGCAAACCGCAAGGATGGGAACTCTTTCTATTGGCAGTACACATTCTTGGCCATACCCTAGAAAAAAGGGCGTGTGGTTGGTACTAGTCTTATAGGTGGCATTATATGCCCACAATGTTGAGTACAGTGTTTTGTCCCAATTCCTTTGTTGGTCTGATACGGTTTTCCTTAGGATTCCTACCAATTGTTTGTTCATGCTTTCAGCCTGACCGTTGGCTTGCGGGTGGTAGGGGGTGCTTTTCTAGTGCTTGATCGTCAACTGGTCGATCAAAGCCTTGATAGTTTTGTTTAGGAAATGGGTACCCCTGTCAGAGATGAGTTTTCTGGGTGTACCGAACCGGCCTATCACCAGTTCTAGTAAGAACCAAACGGTTTCTTTTGCATTGTCTTTGGCCACAACCCGTGCCTCGGCCCACTTTGTAAAATAGTCAGTGGCCACTATGATATAATGTTTTCGGCTAGATGAAGTTGGTTGTATTGGGCCAAGAAGTCGATGCCTCATTTTTCAAAGGGGAGACAGGCCTGTATTGGAACTAACGATCGTACCCTATTATCCGTCTTGTCAACTCGTTGACAGGTGTCGCAATTTCGGGCATGTAAATGGGCATCTTGGAATAGTGTCGGCCACCAATAACCCGCCCTCAGAATTTTCTGCCCTGTGAGTTAGCCGGCAAAGTGGCCTCCACAGGCAGAATCGTGACACTCCTCTAGTATAAATTTGGCTTCTTTAGGAGTGACGCATCTTCGATACAACCCTTCTACACCTCGTCTATACACCATGTCCCCTATTAAAGCGAACTTTAGGGCATGTAGATGTAGCTTTCGTTTTTCTAGAATCGTCATACTGCTGGGTGTCTCTAGTGTCGATAGGTAGGTTGCTAAAGTATACCACTCAGGAATTGTGTCAACATCTACCCTCAAAAGTTCTCTTAAGTGATCAGTATCCCACTCATCGTCTGTTTTAGTAACCCCTCCCAGCTCGCAATCATTAAGCGCTCATGAGGTTCTAGTTTATTCATCATCAAGGTGACTGCAGTACTCTTGGTAAAGAAAGTCACTTTCTGATGCAATAGGTAATGTTTTAGTTTATAGGCAGCGTAAGCTATCCCCAAGTGAATTTTTTCAGTCTTACTATAATTAAGTTCGGCTTTGTTCAGTTTTCTCCCTATAAAAATAATAGGGTGATATTTTTTGTCCCAAATCTGGGCCAGGCAACAGTTTATGCACATGTCTGTGGTGCTTGTGAAAATGAAGAATTCCCTATCGTAAATAGGTGGTTTCAATATTGGAGTGTTAGCCAAAGCTACTTTTAATTCCTGAAAAGTCTTCTCACATGTTTCATCCCAGGTCCACTCCACGTTGGTTTTCAATAAGCCAATCATCTGGTAAGTACGTGTAGCATAGGCCATGACATATCTTTTGTAATAACCGCTCGAGCCTAAGAAGGTTTGAAGTTGGGACATCATAGTTGGTGCCATCATGGCTAGAAGCATAGCTATTTTTTTTGGATCAGTTGCCATGTCGTACTTGCTAATGACATGTCCTAACAGTACCCCGTAAGGAACTCCAAATAGGCACTTGTTAGCATTCAAAGCTATACAGGTTGTTGCGCACTTCTGAAAATACTTCTCTAGCATGGTGAGATGTTCTGTGACAGTGGTTGTCCCACAAAGGTCATCTATAAAAATTTTGAGGTTTTTGTCTAAGATATCCTCGAAGTGCTTGTTCATAAACCTCTGATAGGTTCCAGGGGCATTAGTCAACCCAAAGGTCATGACGTGATAAGCGAAAACCCCAAACGTGGTGGTGAAGGTGGTCTTCAATTTATCCTCTTCTGCTATGGCTATCTGATTATAGCCTACGAAACAGTCCATGAAAGATTACTGGTCTCTTCCCGCCATTTCTTCTAGGACTTGGTCTATGAACGACAATGGGTAGTAGTCCTTCTTAGTCTGTTTTTCAATCTCTTATAATCCACACATATGCGAATGCATGTAGAGTTCTTCTTGGTGCGAGGTACTATTGGGGAGCACCACTTGGTGTTCTCTATCGAAAATATCAGACCAGCATTTTGAAGTCTCTCGAGTTCAGTGTATACTCCTTCCTTTAGGTGGTAGGGTAGTCGGCGTTGTTTTTGTCGTATAGGTTTGGCTCCGTCCTTCAATGGTATTGTATGAGTCACTAGATTGGGTAAAATCCCCTTCAAATCTAAGTAGGCCCAGGCAAAAATATGCTGGTACTTTCTACACAGCCATTTGTATTCTTATTTTTCTCCAATGCCTAGGAAAGCACCTATTTTGATATTTTTGGGATCTTCTAGGGTTCCTTGGTTTTTCAGACAAATATCGGCATCTCGAACCTTGGGAGGCTGCTCTTCTAGAGTGTTCCACTCTATATCCAGTACTGATCTCAGGTCTGGTTCATCTTCACTTGTAGTGGACTCACCATCGTCCTCACTACTCATGACCTCCTCCCACTCAAACTAGGGTATGGGTGCTCTTTCTAACTGAGGCACCTCGGGATAGCCGTCGACTATGGTATGCTCTCTACCCCTTCCAAAAATTAGTACTCTTGCGGGGATGTCGACTATGCAGTTGCTAAGCTTGAGCCATGGCCGTCCTAGCAGTAAAAAGTACCCTCGGTTTCCGGCGTACATCCTCATGACGTAAAAGTCCACCTGAATGGTCTTGTTAGCCACGGTAATGGGTACATTCTTAATCTCGCCCTTTGGTTTGATCACAGAGTTGTTGGCTAGCTTTAGGGCTGTCAAGGTAGCGGGTTCTAGAGTAAAACCAAGGCGGTCTGAAAGTTCTAGGCTTATGATGTTGATTGTCGACCCTGCATCAACTATGGCCCCTGAAATGACTAGGCCATCTATGAGTACGTCTACTTTAGGACAGTAGCGATCTAACAAATCCGCATCTACTTTTCCTATTGTAGGTGGCTCCAGTGTTTCGGTTGTGGGTGGTCTCATCAATCGTTTGACCGTGTGTTTAATAGTGGGTGACAACTGTACTAGTTGCCAGAGCCTTATTTTCAATTTTAGATTCTCTAGGGCTTGACCTAGGTCAATATCCCCTCTCTTCAAGTTTAGGTCTATATCCTTCCTGAACCTGCGTGTTCGGGTCATGGTTCTCTTAGTTTCTAGGCCGGTTTTTTCTTTTCTTAGTCCTAGAAATCTGGGATGCCTACGCCCTTCCAAGACGCTAACCTCACCTTGCTCTTTGGGTAGTGGACCCTTGTAGATGGGTGTAGGTTCGAATACTGGCTTCTCAATGACCACTGGGTTATCTACCTCCGGTGGTGGTTTTGGTGTAGGCTTAGGTTTCCTGGGAGGTAGCTCTATCTAGAGGTTACTCCGGGTCACTACTAAAATCTCTTTCCTGCTCGTGGGTTCCTCTAGTGTCTCCACGGTGATGAAGTTCATGGGTGGCTGGTCATCTTCTATGCATACCTTCCCTTTATCTACCTGGCTAATCCTGGGTCCCCGTTGTATGTATTGAGGTGGCCTTGATGGCCCCGCCGTTCTGTCCTCCTGAGGTCTATGGTTCACTGGCCCAGGCATCCTATTTCCAGTGTTTAATGCATCTCTACATACCCAGCATCTATCCTCCAAGTGTCCAGGCCTCTTGCAGTACCCGCACACTTGGTTGGGACAGTTTCGATTTAAATGATTCCCTCTACAGTGTCTACACACTAAGGGATTCAGTCCTTCTATGGGGTGTCTCTGACCCAACAAATTTTGGTGCCGTTCGAGAAAATATACATCTGCTGCTAAGGCCTGCATATTCTCACTCATCACTCCATGTATCGGGGGGTTACTCTGATGTACAATCATTTGTATGTCATTCTTGGCCCTCGTAGAAACAAGGTCAGTAGTAATAGGGGTGGTAGTAACACAGTGGGTTCCACTTGGCGTGACAACTCTGTCAAACGACGCCAATATTGTCAGATGGTTTCGTTACTTCCTTGTTGTAGGGAAGTCAGTGTGAACAGTAAGCCATCAGCCGTTTGGTGGGGAGCATACTCAATTAAGAATAGTCTATGAAACTCCTCAATGGTGTGAATTGAGCCTCTCTGTAGACTATGATACCAGTGCCTAGCCGTTCCAGATAAAGTAGTGGCGAAAAACATCATTTCATGATGTGGGTTTGTGATGGCACTGGTAAAGCAGGTGGTCCAAAAAGCATCAAAATGCTCTTCGACACTTTCGTAAGGTGCTCCATGAAACTCAGGATTGGATCCACTAAGCTTGGGTAGTCCTCCTGTCTCCAGGGGTACTACGATTAGTTCAGTCAAACGTCTTGCAATCTTGTTGGCAACAGGTTCTGTAGCAGCAGGTGTTACATTCACTAATTGTGGTTCTGTAGCGTCGGTTGGCTCAAGTTCTGGTAGTTATTCTATAGGTTCCAATATATCATCCAAGTCTATTATAGGTGGGTGAGACTCATCATCTAAGATTGATGGGACAAGAAACCCACAACGGCTTCTTCTAAGCTCTAAACGCTCTATCTGGGGATTTGAAGTCTCTCCGTGCGGTGCTCCCTTAGACCTAGGTTTCCTTGGTATACCTATGATGTCTCGTCTAGGGTGACACTAATGATTGCTGCATAATAGGTTTCTCACTTACGGATAGCAATCAATTGTCGTTGCACATGCGTTTTGTGGTTTTCCCAAGTTATTCCATAAGTCATCCACCCTTTGTCCACTAATACTGCATATGACCTAACTAACTCTACTTGGTCATTCTTCTGTTCGATTCTAATCCAACCGTATCCATGTACAGTTTTTCTTGGTTCTTTGTACCATGTGCCATCTTTGTGGGATGCTAAGGTTGGTGGGTCATAGGGTATTGATTTTCGACTCAGGGCTCTGCTTTTCACCTTTACCCTAGGTTTCATGAGAAACCTCATTGTCTAATATGTTCCGTCACTCTATGAATAATCTCTAGTAGTACTTGGCATCACTGTCTAAACTCCCTGCTGGTGAAAACTGTATGCACTCCCTAGTCCAAACTGTATTCCAAACTGCTGGAAGTAGATTGGCCTTGGCGAAGTCGGATCACATGTAGCTAGGATTGCATTGTGAACTCATAACGTATGTTCTAGGTGTGGGATCAGCACACATCACTTTGTGATGCTAACCACTTCGTCCCGTGATCAACGTGTGGTACTAGTCGCTTGTACGGTCATGCTAGCTTGTGGCTGACGGTCTAAATAGTAGAATTGTTCACAACATATGCAATCTGAGATGTATGAAATTTGTAGGCCATTGGTAGTATGACTACCCTTTAAGCAATATCTCTTATTAGGTAACTTCCGGCTGAAGCACCAATCTTAATGGTCAGGCGGATAAAATAACATAAGCAACTCGCAAATCGCTAATCCATATAATTCACAGCCCTACGACATAAGCAGCTCGCAAATCACTAATCCGTATAATTCACAGCCCTACGCATAGATAATCGCCCTTCAAACAATAGCCCATTATCAAATTTCTCCCGGCAGACGCACCAATGTTAAGGGTTTTCCGGACGAGGGGTTGGTTCCGTCAAAAAGCCCTAAATGGAGAAGGGCCCACAATGCCCTTACGGTAGGGACCGAGGACAACTGCTTCCAACCCTGGTGGCTCGCTCGATCACTCTGTGCTCTTCCAGCCAATGGAAGTTCTCCAAGCTTCCAGAAGTATGGTAGAAAGAGGGTAGATTCTGCTTCAATCAACTTGGTCTTAGCCCAATACTACGATCATCCTCTCACACTACTATCAAGACTGATTCTCCTAGAACAGTACTAAAACTATAACATCCCACGTCCTTGCAAGATCCACTATTGGTAGGATGCAGGGCTCTGGCGCTATAAGAATTTCATCCAACCGCTCTATCCCGAGCATGGATATAATTCTTTGGCGGTGGTGTATCTTCAGCCCTAGCAAGATAGTAATGGTTAGATGCGAAGTACCGATGTATGGCATGCTAGGTCCTAGAGGGAGATTGGGACGCATCCCTACCATTGTGGTGTTCGGACCATACCCGAATGTCAAGGACCCTAATTATTGACAATATTCTGGAACTTTATAAATATGACTACCTAGAGGTTCGGTGGTATCTTAGACCTGCTAGACCTAATTTCTTCTTTCGAACTTCTAAATTGTTCTCATCTCTAACGGTGAACTCGTGGCGTTGCAATCACATAGGTCTACTGTGTACCTAGGATCTTCTCCTAAGTCATATCCCTGGTCTCGATTAGTGCTACTGTATGATCCAAGCGACCGTATCGCTGGTTCTCTAAGTAGAAGGGGTGGGCTATATCTGCATACGTGACAAAGGTGGCTTCTGTCAGATGCCAAAGTCTGTCTTCTGTGAGTACATATGCTTCAAAGTAGCTGTACTCCCCACAATATTGTGCTCTACGTAAAGTGTCTCCAGGGCATAGATACTGGTAGAGTTCTGGGGTGAAAAAATAGTAGCATGGAGGTCCTCTCTGTCTCAGTTGACAGATGTCACTATGCGAGGTTGGAATTGACTCTCTTCCCCCATCATACGGGGTCCAACTCATTGTTTCTATTATCTCACTTCTAGACCCCTACTTTGGCATTAGGTTATGTGTCTACTAAAGTTCTAGGACTGTTGAGGGTATATCTATTGAAATTGTTCAATTTTTATTGGACACCCTAGACATTGTTCTTCTAAGAGGGGTAGGTCAAGTGAAATGTGGTGAGTATATTACGTGTGCCATCATGTTCATTGGACGGTAGTGTTTCCCAGATTCCAGGTCTAGATGTTTCGCTAGACAGTTTTGGAAATGGTGTGCCTACTTTGCGACTAAGCCGTGACAGCGTATTTCAGCTGTATTCGGTGGACTACTTGCTCTGGTGTCTCATAAAGGTCAGGCCCAGTTAATACTCTCCATAATATAGTCACAAAACGATTCCAACTTGGAAAACTTCAAATAGCATATTAACGGAGATTTTCGCACAGAGTGATTATTGCTGGAAATCGCGTAGTATCAAGCGATTGCTTATTGTCCTATCAACAAGAAAGACAATTTCATCATGAGTGAAACAACATTCAAGATTTCGGTGAATCTAATAACTTCATGCAACGAGAAAACATTTCATCAACCGTTCTAACAATCCTTACGTTTGTTAATTTCTAGATAATACGACATAAGCAAGTAAGCCTCCAACCTTAAACCACCGTATGGTGACGTGACTTACTTGCTAGTCTAAACCCAACATAACATGCTTACAGGAATTTGGTACACCAAGTCACTTATGTTCACTAGCATTGCAGACATTGTATTGTAGAATTGCTTATAAGTCCCTTCACTATATAACACAGGATTGCGGATCCCATACATATCCACTCTATCACGGAATGGTGTGGAACCACAACAAAAACCGATTAACTAATAACCAGTATGCATACGAACATCATACCATATAACAATATTGAGATGAAAATGAGCTACCGTAGTGATGAATTGGGAAGCTGGATTGCCGCAAAAACCGCTTAGTCATGAATGCTTCTTCACTCCTTAAACCGCAATCCCTTTGTTGTTTGCTGCTGGTGTTGTTGCCAGCAGAAGCGTTGGGCTGCAAGAGGCAGTGGATGAGGCAGTGCTGGGTTGTAGGAGAACAGGTAGCTCAAGTGAGGTTGTGAGAACCTAAGTACCCTATAAACGTGCAGCAGGTAGGGCGTGGCGTAAATGCTTGCAAAATTTGAGTGTGCTGCAGGTCGTTGGGAAACCGTCGATGTTGTTCCATCTCTGATTTCTTCTACTTGCACAAATGGTATTTGAAAACATCCTTCACTCCTTCCAACATGGTTAAGATCACTCCCCAACAAGACATTCAAGCAAGGATTCCACTCTCAACCCCCTACTTCACAAATTTTGGCACAACCTCCATCAACATGCAAGTAAATAGCAAATAACTCCAAAACACTAGCCCACATTCTTTCCTCACCAAAGCATTGAATCATAAATGTGACCATACCTCTTCCATACATCAACTCGGAACTCAACCAACTACTCATAATCAAGCATTCAACCCACTCTTAAATACAAACATTGGTCTTACTCAAAAACCCTAGAATACCTTGATCAAACCACTAATCAAGGGACTTCCTCCTTACCATTGCACAAACAAATCATACAACCAATCACTCCAACTTCAAACAATACCTCCAAAGCAACACTACTAACAAAATCCTTTCAATCCACCACAATCCCTACACAAGCATGGTAAGAAACACCCTACCCACCACCAATGGAACTCAACAATGCACTCTTCCAACTACACAAGCCCTCTCAAAATTAGTATCACTTCCAACATCACTAATGCACATTGCAAACATCCAACTTCAAGCACTACACAAAGCAACTAACATCAAAGTATTACTATTTTTGAGTAACATTAGACACAAAATGGAACTAAACCACAAGCTCCCTCAAACAAACAAACAAACTCACACTCCAAAAGACTCTCAACCAACATGACTTCCAACTCCAATGACTTCTAACTAACTCTCAATCAGCATGACACTCTCAATGCACATGGCATTCCACTATCACATCACACTCATCAACTCCAACTATTACCATCAATTCACTATCACATTATTAGCCAACTATCATCCAACTATATCTTAACACAAAGAGTGGCCTCCTTTTATAGTAAATCCCAAGTGTCCCCCTTCAAAATGAGGCTTTGCCAATTTTCATGCCCTTCCAACCTTATTTCCATTTGTCCAATCCCCATTGGCAAGTACATCAAGTGGCCTCCTTGAGGGTGTAGGGGTTGGTGCCATTTAAGGCCCCTTTCCAAAACTGGCCAAGATGCTTCTTTTTCAACAGCTAGAAGAGGTATCTATCAAACTTTGCTAGCCTCTAAGGCCTTCTTGCATTTATGTTCCAAAAGGTGGTTGAAGACTCTTGCCAGCCTCTCTCTCTCTTGTTAGGTGTCCTTTATTTCCCTCGGTCCTCCATTTTCCTTGGATTTTCATTTGATTTTTCCTTGCAGTATGTGTGAAGGATTTCAGATCATTCAAGATCCAATCCATGTCTCAAATCTTTGGTTACAATAAGGAGCAAACCAACAATCCTGCCAATGTAGAAAAATCAGCATCTACATAGAAAATGAGATGCAAACTCTAAGAGATATTGATCAAACATGAACAAAAACATAAAATATGTTTGTTGGCCATACAATTACAGTACCCTACTGTATTTCACACGTGTGGAACCGAAAATAGCAATAAATGATCATTCTACACATAGAATTGCAAGATAACACCAAGATAGTGCACCAATGAGTAGTAGAACCCAAAGAGAACCATTTATAATGATGAAATGAGTGATATAGAGAATAGTGTCCAAATTGGATGCTTCCCTATTTCTTACATCAATTTTACACATCAAGATATAACTAGAACATGAAGAACCAAATAGAATGTGAATGAAATGATTCCTCTATGTTTCAAACTTTGAAATCTCTGGAAAATTACAGCAACCAAACAATAAATGTGAGTGATGACCATTTGCTTGCTTGTCTCCTCCAACTTTGTCCTTTCTTGATATGTCTTCACCATAAAACTCCATGAATGAGCCTCCATCTCCATCTTGCCACAAGAAACCATCAAACCTTGGAAATCCATGAGTAGGTGAGTACATTAATGATGCAAATCCAGCACCACATGACTCCATAAACCAAGTAGGTTGCACTAGTCCATCTTCAAGATCTACTTGACACAAGAAAATGACCATCAATTCACCAAAAATTGACAATCTCCAAGTATTGGCACCAAGTAGCTCAACACTTGAGAACTTAGCCATGGATGAGTGACATAAAGAACCTCCATTAGCCTCATTTCCATCAGAAAAACCAGCCAAGAATGCTAGTACAACTCCAACAATAAGATATTGCAAGACAATGTAGCTAGTTTGTCCATATCTTGACAAACTGCACACATCCACATGAAATAGCTCAAATATGACATAGAACAAGTAAAGTAAACTTGAACAACACTTCCTTGTTGTTCCTTTGACCTTACTTGAGTCTTCAATAAGCTACAAAAATAGAAACAAAACATCTTTGCCAAATACCCTTCCTTTGATGCTCTTGACTAGCTCCAAATTGCCACCTTTCCTTTTGTGTTGTTGAAGCCCTTTGAGACCAACCTCTTGGTCTTCCTCTTGACCATCAAAGTTATTGAACAAAAGTTTTTTTCCAGATCCATTACTTGCTTTTCCATCATGAGAAACACGAGAACCGATATCCACTTGCATAGCATCATCTACACAAGAAAATTCCTCAAAACATGTGAATAAAGCAAAGTGTGTCGCTTCCACTTGCTTACCTTTCTCTTGATCATCAAAGATATCAAAGATATGAATATCTTCAGACTTGAACCTCTGAAAATACTCCCTCTCAAACATATGATCTAGATCCAACAAGATCTCATCAATGTTTGATCTCGAATTTCCACAAAAGTTAGTGAAAACAATGTCACCAATGTCACCATCATAAATCAAAAGATAGATTCCAAACTTTCCATCCAACATGAAGTAGAGTAGGTGAAGATGAGTATCAAACCTAAGAAATCCAGCCCTCTTGAGTTCATACAAAACCTCAATAAGCTCACCAATGAGATCTCCCTTGTCTTGGAGAAATTGCCTCTCGATTTGTTCAATGTAGCCTTCTCCAACCAACCTTTTGCCATCTCGATCATGAGTGATCAATTCACAATCATAGAATCCTTTGAGTTGATGAAGAGATGTGAGATCCATGCCTTGGATCTTCCCAAGAACCAATCTTCCATTGCTCTTTCCTTCATAAGACTCCCTCTTCATGATTGCATCATAAGAAGTAGAAATCTCAAAGACATTAGAAGCCATGAAAAAAATGATTAGTACCTTTAACATAAGGATGATTGAAGTACTCTCTTTTTTCAAACAAAAACTTCTATTCAATGTTTTAGGCAATGACTCATTTGATAATGATTCTCCCTCACTATCATTCACAATGACATCATTCAAAGTACATCCTACTTTGAACTCTTCACATACTTCTCTTCTTCTTGACTTGTGACTATCTTCCTCACCAAGTCTCTTGATAGAACCATTTGATCTACTTTCTTTATGAAGACATGTGACTCCACTTGCTGGAAAAATGACTTTCTTGGACTCATCACAAAAGAATGTAGAAGAACCACCTCCTTCATGCATGCACCTAGCAACATCATTTTCCATATGATCAAAGAAATCATTAACAACAATCTTTTCCAAGGAAGAACCTTCTCCTCCATTGATAAAGTTAGCTCTTTCCTTACCTTTTGCATGCTTGCACTTTCCATGAAGAACCTTTTAAACACCATCATTATCCTCAAGACTAGCCAAGTTAGCACAAAGATGAACATCTCCAAGAAGCATATTAGATCTTGACCTAGATCTAGCATAAGGAAGCTTGTTAGACTTTGCATAAGATCCACCAATCTTATTGATGCTAAAAGGGAACTTTGGAAAGTTGAGACCAATCTCCTTTTCCATTCCATCTTTTTTGTTAGCCATAACAAAAGCATCAAGCTTGAAAAGTCTACCTTGTTTATTGCCCCTAGCAACCAAGATTTCTTCCTTCGAAACAAGCATCACCACCAAACTTACCATGTATCCTTTCTCTATCATTTGACCAACACTTAATAAATTCTTTGAAAGTGAAGGAATGTAAAGAACACCATCGAGTCTTGCTTTCCTATTAGTAGAGAGACAAATAGGAATTGAACCAATACCTTCAATCACACACTCACCACCATTGGCCATGTGAATTGCTTTCTTGGCTCCATCATAAGTGATCAAAGAAGTAAAGAACTCCTTGTGACTAGTCATGTGTGAGCTAGCTCCACTATCAATCCACCATGAATCTTTGTCACCTTCACTTGATATCGGACTTGATGAACACATCAAAAGAGAATCACCACCACCTAGACCCTCATCATTAGTAGTAAAGTTGATTTGCTTGCTACCTTCATCTCTTTGCTTCTTCAAACATTCATTTGCAAAATGCCCTTTGATTCCACAATAAAAGCATTTCAACTTAGACTTATCTTTCTTTTTGCCAAAAGAAGAAGTCTCACCTTGATCTTGCTCTTTAGACCACTTTCCTTTGCCTTTGCCCTTGAACTTGCCTTTGATGAACATAGCATCCTCTTCATAATGAGATGTCGATGTAGATCCACCTCCTCTTGATTGAAGCCTATACTCCTCATTCACCAAGATCTTTTGCAAATCCACAATACTTGACAAAGTCTTTTGAATAGCAAAACTTTGAACAAGATTAGCATGATCATCCAACAAGCCATTAAGTATAACTTGAACAATCTCTACCTCCTTAATGCTTTCATCAATACATGCTAACTCATCATTGAATGCTTTAACCCTCAAAACAAAAGCATGAGTACTCTCTTCCTTCTTTTGCAAACTTTGAAAGATTTGCCTCCTAAGAGTAAGAACTCTTGATGTAGACTTGGATTCATAAAGCTTCTTCAAAGCTTCCCAAGCCTCCAAAGATGATGTGCACTTACCAACTTCCTTGAGAAGTTCATTGGTAACATTCATTTTGATCATGTGTAGAGCTTTCTTTGCTCTCTTGTCATACCTCATTTGATCTTGTTGAGTTGCTGGTCTCTCCTCCAAACCTACAACAATCTCCATCAACTCATTCATCTCCTATAAGGACTCCATCCTCACCTTCCAAGTAGAATAGTTGATTGAGGTAAGCCTATCATTGCTCTCCAACATAAATCCACCACTTGTAGCCATGTTGAAGTGACCTGATCTTCTCTTTCAACCTGTTCCAATGCACAAAGCACTCTCTTGAATGTCAAAAAATGAACTCAAGAAGAAATCACAAAGATATGGAACCTCTCAAATCTCTTCTAGCACTTCTAACTAAAAAATCAACACATAGAATAGTGAAATCTTGATCAACCTATGATCTATCCTCAATCTAATGATTCTTGCCACTTCCCAAGATTGAAACACACTCAAATGAAGTTCAATAACCTCACAAACTAGAGATCCAATCAAAATTAGAGTTTTGACAAAATAACAAAAAATTGAATATCTCAAATTCTACATGCAATTTCTAGAAACTTGGTATATCTTCTTGTAGACTCCAATGAGACCTTCCTAATGCACTAAAAATCATCTAATTCCAGTAAGCCAAGTGTGAAATCAGAATTGATCAAGTATATAACCCTATATTGAGTTTTGACCTACAAAAGATGAATTCTACACATGCAAAAATGCTGATTTTTTAGTAGAGATCAATCTAGCAAGCTCTAGCATTGGTAACTCCTCCAAAATCCTTGCTAAACATGGCTGATCCTTTCATAACCTGAAACACAATAGCTCTGATACCATGTGAAGGATTTCAGATCATTCAAGATCCAATCCATGTCCCAAATCTTTGGTTACAATAAGGAGCAAACCAACAATCCTGCCAATGTAGAAAAATCAGCATCTACATACAAAATGAGATGCAAACTCTAAGAGATATTGATCAAACATGAACCAAAACATAAAATATGTTTGCTGTCCGTACAATTACAGTACCCTACTGTATTTCACAAGTGTGGAACCGAAAATAGCAATAAATGATCATTCTAAACATAAAATTGCAAGATAACACCAAGATAGTGCACCAATGAGTAGTAGAACCCAAAGAGAACCATGTATAATGATGAAATGAGAGAGAGAAGAGAGAAGATGTGTCTCTCCACGAGCTACATCCTTTTATAGAGTTTCCAGACCCTATTTGGCCACTTGGCTTTCCCTCCAAAATGTAAAGCCTACTATTTTTGGGTCTAGATTCAATGTACCCAAAGTTCAAATTTGAATCTCTCTCAAACTCGACTACCAACTTTTCCACACTTTCCAAAAGTGTTTATTGAATGTATTTTAAACTAATATAACTTCAAAAAGTTTTTCTCTAAGTCTAAAATGAGTTTTGGCCTCTTATTGACAATTAACCAAAATATGAATAAACTAGACTAAACTAGTTGAAATCTCTCACAGTATGCACAGCCCGACTTTTGGCTTTTGGTTTCTCGGGATTACCGACTGATTTGCGTACTTTGTCCATTTCCCGTAATTTGCCCAATTTTACCTGTTAGGGTTTCTGCAAGTTTTCAGTATTGCCCATAATTCGCAGCTTGGGTTTTGCCCGATAAATATTTTTCTTTGATGGCTCTTTGACTGGGGTTGACTTTTCTGGCAGTCATGACTAGGGCCCCCACGACAACACGGTTTCCCTGAAACATGCACTAGGCAACCATATATTAGTAACTTTATCACAGGCCATTTCTAAGGCCGCAAACTTTGCTCTAGCCTCATTTAGGGCGGGGTGGGACCCATTTCTAGGTGGACCGGCATTTTTGGCCCGGTCTTACAAAACTTGACCACAAAATATATTTTTTTACGATTTTTTTCGAAAGTTAGTTTCTTTCTTTTAAACTGCGTCTAGCCACTTTAGGGATGGGATGGGACCCATTCTACGACAAATTTGTGCCAATTTCCTCTAATAATCGGGTTTTACATGCCGATTTTTTCAATTATTGCAAACTTAAACTTCAATATTAGCCCGATTTTCCGTGCAAAAATATCGGCTAACAACTATGTACTACCACTTGGTAGTATGGTCCCCATACGGCGGACCCAGAGCCTTTGGTTTCGCAGACCAGCTCCTGGTGGTGGATCAAGTTTAGTGGGCTCAGCACCCTTGCTAGGTGATGCTAACCACGTGACTTCCTTGCTAGTCTAAACCCAACATAACATACTTACGGGAAACACAGGATTGCGGATCCCATACGTATCCACTCTATCACGGAATGGTGTGGAACCACAACAAAAACCAATTAACTAATAACCAATATGCATACGAGCATCATACCATATAACAGTATTGAGATGAAAATGAGTTACCTTAGTGATGAATTGGGAAGCCGGATTGCCGCAAGAACCGCTTAGTCATGAATGCTTCTTCACTCCTTCAACCGCAATCCCTTTGTTGTTTCCTACTAGTGTTGCCAGTGGTGGTTGGATACATGGTAAGACCAAAGGGAAGGCAATTGGTAGGGGTGGAACATTGGCAATGACGGATATATCGGTTTACAGTTGAGCAAATCGGATTTGTCATACACAGATCCTCTCTGTCAGTGATGGAAAGACAGGGGCTTGATTCATTTCTTTTGAGCTAAAAAATCTTCAGAAATTTATCTCTCTGTCAGCGATGGACAGGACAGGACAGGCAAGGCAGAACCAGCTTCAACCAAAGGTAGGCAATGATCAGAAATTTAGAATCTCTGATTCTTGATGGTTCCCAGGCCGCAGGTTCTCTTCACAGTAGGCCGCAGATCCAGTAGGCAGATGTGAATCGACAATAAGAGAAACTGTAGGGAACCAAAACTAGTAGACAAGCGGTGGGTAGCCACGGACAGCTAGCGAGGAGCTACAGAGGCTGTACAGGTAGATGACAATGGTAGGAGGTCGCACCCTGCTCTAAAAAACGCAGGCATGCTGAAAGACTTCCAACGAGCACACTGAAGGCAGAGTAAGTGGGTAGATCGCAGGGCCAACAGAAGCGTTGGGCTGCAAGAGGCAGTTCATGAGGCAGCGCTGGGTTGTAGGAGAGCACGTAGCTCAAGTGAGGTTGTGAAAACCTAAGTACCCTATAAACGTGTAGCAGGTAGGGCGTGGCGTAAATGCTTATGGCATCTGAGTGTGTTGCAGGTCGTTGGAAAACGGTCGTTGTTCTTCCATCTCTGATTTCTTTTACTTTCACAAATGGTATTTGAAAACATCCTTCACTCCTTCCAACATGGTTAAGATCACTCCCCAACAAGATGTTCAAGCGAGGATTCCACTCTCAACCCCCTACTTCACAAATTTTGGCACAACCTCCATCAACATGCAAGTAAATAGCAAATAACTCCAAAACACTAGCCCACATTTTTTCCTCACCAAAGCATTGAATCATAAATGTGACCATACCTCTTCCATACATCAACTCGGAACTCAACCAACTACTCATAATCAAGCATTCAACCCACTCTTAAATACAAACATTGGCTTTACTCAAAAACCCTAGAATACCTTGATCAAACCACTAATCAAGGGACTTCCTCCTTACCATTGCACAAACAAATCATACAACCAATCACTCCAACTTTAAACAATACCTCCAAAGCAACATCACTAACAAAATCCTTTCAATCCACCACAATCCCTACACAAGCATGATAAGAAACACCCTACCCACCACCAATGGAACTCAACAATGCACTCTTCCAACTACACCATCCCTCTCAAAATTAGTATCACTTCCAACATCACTAATGCACATTGCAAACATCCAACTTCAAGCACTACACAAAGTAACTAACATCAAAGTAATACCAACTTTGAGTAACATTAGACACAAAATGGAACTCCACAAGCTCCCTCAAACAAGCAAACAAACTCACACTCCAAAAGACTCTCAACCAACATGACTTCCAACTCAAATGACTTCTAACTAACTCTCAATCAACATGACAATCTCAATGCACATGGCATTCCACTATCACATGACACTCATCAACTCCAACTATTACCATCAACTCACTATCACATTATTAGCCAACTATTATCCAACTATATCTTTTAACACAAAGAGTGGCCTCCTTTTATAGTAAATCCCAAGTGTCCCCCTTCAAAACGAGGCTTTGCCAATTTTCATGCCCTTCCAACCTTCTTTCCATTTGTCCAATCCCCATTGGCAAGTACATCAAGTGGCCTCCTTGAGGGTGTAGGGGTTGGTGCCATTTAAGGCCTCTTTCCAAAACTAGCCAAGATGCTTCTTTTGTCAACAGCTAGAGGAGGTATCTACCAAACTTTGCTAGCCTCTAAGGCCTTCTTGCATTTATGATCCAAAAGATGGTTGAAGACTCTCTCCAACCTCTCTCTCTCTTGTTAGGTGTCCTCTATTTCCCTTGGTCCTCCATTTTCCTTGGCTTTTTATTTGATTTTTCCTTGTAGTATGCACAGCCCGGATTTTCCCTTTTAGTTTCTCGGGATTACCGACTGATTTGTGTACTTTGTCCATTTCCCGTAATTTGCCCAATTTTACCTGTTAGGGTTTCTGCAAGTTTTCAGTATTTCCCATAATTCGCAGCTTGGGTTTTGCCCGATAAATATTTTTTTTTTATGGCTCTTTGACTAGGGTTGACTTTTTTGGCATTCATGACTAGGGCTCTCACGACAACACGGTTTCTCTGAAACATGCACTAGGCAACCATATATTTGTAAAACCAACTCTGTACATGGTAGGATTTTAGCACGGCTATGCCGGCTATTTTTACAACTGGCCAAAAAGTCGTAAAAATTTATCACAGGCCATTTCTAAGGCCGCAAACTTTGCTCTAGCCTCATTTAGGAGGGGCTGGAAATCATTTCTAGGTGGACCGACATTTTTGGCCCGGTCTTACAAAACTTGACCACAAAATATATATTTTTACGGTTTTTTTTCGAAAGTTAGTTTCTTTCTTTTAAACTGTGTCTAGCCACTTTAGGGACGGGCTGGGACCCATTCTACAGCAAATTTTTGCCGATTTTCTCTAATAACCGGGTTTTACATGCCGGTTTTTTCAATTATTGCAAACTTAAACTTCAATATTAGCCCGATTTTTCGTGCGAAAATATCGGTTAACAACTATGTACAATCAATCTAATCTCCATGCTTGTATGCTTGATTCAAATTTGGAAATGTTGCTTAGTTTTTCATTCCAATAGGTAGTTGGCGCTCATATTTACATTCCAAGGTGTTGATGGCGTTCATAATTGGAGATGGCACCCATATTTCCATTCTCGTGGAAGAAATGCATATGTAAACATTTTGCAATTTTTCCGGATTCGAATTTGGGAATGGCGGTCATAATCTAGATCCAGTGAAAATATTGCTCTTTTCATAACCAATGGAGGGAATATTTTTTTAATTTAGTCAAGTTATACTGCGAACTGTTTACAGTTCTTAACTGTGACTATGGACACTGTGATTAGATCATGGGGAGTTGGGGAGGCCTCGGGAGTGGTGGGGGCAAGCAAATAAACAATATTGTTTTTTTTATTTTGATATTTTTTTATAGCCTACATGGCATTCCTTAAAGGGTCTTTTTGATATTGAGAACTCCTCTAATGGAGGCCAAGTTTCATATTAGATTTAGAGTTTGACTTTTCAAGTTATATTAGTCTAAATGCATTTAATAAACACTTTTGGAAAGTGTGGGAAATGTAGGAGGCTGAGTTTTAGTAAATTCAAATTTGAATGTTGGAGACATTGAATCTAGTCGAAGTTTTTTTTATTATGAAGGGAAACCAAATTTCAAATTAGGTTTGGACTCATTATAAAAGGATGTAACTCGTGGGAAGAGAAGTATTACTCTCTCTCTCACCTCATTTCATGCTTATTATACATGGTTCTCTTTGGTTCATCTATCCATTGGTGCACTATATTAGTGATATCTTTTGATCTTGTGTGTAGAATGCTCATTAAAAGATATTTTCATATCCATAAGTGTGAAATACATTAGCTTACTATTTTTGTACGGAAATGTTTTGATGATATTTGATCAAGATCTATTAGAGTTTGCATCTTATTCATATAGTAGATGCTGATTTTTCTACATTGGCAAGATTGATGATTTGTTGTCTTTCTAACCCAAGATCATTTTATGGATTTGGATCTTAATTGATCTGGAAATTTTCACAGATCTTGGTCAGTTTGAACCCCAAAAATTGAAGCTAATCATGAGAATTTTTCAACCTGTAACTAGCATCCCATGTCTACCTCTCACCTGTGATTGCTTGCCCTCTCAAAATTCTCGCCAATGATGAGTAGTCACGATGCCAAATTGCACTTCTGTTGCCAACACTAGCTTTCTCCATACCATTTTGTTCTCATTCGCCTCCATACTACATTTACTACTCCCAAAAACCTTGTTACCCTGTTAAAAATAAGCGAATGTGATTTCGATGCGATAATGCTTTATCGTATCGCCCTGTAGCAGGTTCCACCAGCCAAAACATGCCCCAAATTTGGCCCTAAGGTACCCAAATCGTGAATGTAGCTCATCATAAAGTTACCCGCACTCTGCTCACTGGAATGGTGATGAAAAATCTCCAAAACACATTTCTCTCTACTTGGTAAAATTTGGTCCAAGGAAGACAAAAAAAAAGATGCTTTCTAATCTTAGCTGGGCCCAAAACCAATTTTACCCTTCATTTCAAAGTTTCTTAATAAAAAAAATGCCCTTTTTAGACTTAGGGTCGGTTCTTTTTCAGATTTGTCCTTCAAGACCCTTCGGATCACTCCACCCATATCCAACGATCGATTTAGATCTAATGGCCTTCACTCATCCTGAGTAGCCCGATCTTCACCGTCAATTAACAGTTTGCTCGTTGAATGTCCCTCCTCCGTGCGCTGTTGCCCTACAAACGCTACGCGTTCTCACCGTCCACGCGCGCGATGCGTCCTCTTCTCCATCTTTGTTTTTGCATGCGATGGCAACTCCTGGGTGCGCCCAACCCTGGTTATGTCACAGCTCCAAGGGAAGCCCACAACAGATGCATGCGATGGCAGCTCCCGGTTCACGGACGCCCACAAGATGCATGCGATGGCACCTCCTGGTTAGGTCTCAGCTCCAAGGGAAACCCATAACAGATGCAAGTTTCTACATCTTCATCTTGTGCCTGCAGCATGTTGCTTAGCTCCAAGGGAACCCACAACAGATGCAAGTTTCTACATCTTCATCTTGTGCCTGCAGTATGTTGCTGGAGCTCGGTTGCTGCTCTTTTCACCTCTCTCTCTCTCTCAAAATTACTCGCAGATCTGACAAATCTGAACAGATCAGAGAAACGTTTTCAGCAAACATCTGCAGCAGCGGTAGGCGTTCTTTGTAAGTTGTAACTATGATCGGTCTGCCGCCTTCACAGAAAACAAAGCCAAAATTAGAAAGAAAAGAAGAAGCAGACACCAGCCGGTCCTCAACATTGTATACGATGACAGATTGCTGTTTGGAAACCCTATTCGCATAAATGTCCACCACAGGAAGCAAGGCGGCCCTTCTCACCGTCACAGCCCCGTGCCTACTATCTCTCTCTCCTGTGTTGGTTTAACAGCTGAAGGGAGGATGATTGTAGCGTAAGGTTAAGCTAAGCAAGCGTTTCAATATTGCAGCTGGTTTGAGGTCCTAGTCTTTTTCTGGGTTTAAGCAAAAAAGGTGAAATTCCAGCTTGCAAAGCTTTACATATCATGTGCTTGTTTGGAGTCTTGAGATTGCAGCTTGAAGCCAGTATGACGATCATGTACTATACCGAGAAGTGAAATTTTCTGATGAATTGAGAGAACTTTGATCACAATGTTGTCTGCTTTGTTTCCTTGATGCAAAATGGAAGGTTTACATTTCGGATAGAGAGTCATGATTAAAACGATCTGCTACTTCAGTGGACAGAAGCGAGGATAAAAAAAATCAGATATGCAGTGACGGGAATGTTAAAGCATTCTCTTGTGAAGTATTCACACAAGAAATATTATCCCAGTTAAAGTGATCGGTGGCTGCTAGAATCTGCCATGGCGACGCTGAAAACGGTGTTATTTGAGAATATGCATCCAAACATACTTGGATCAGCTGTGCCGGTTCTCAAGATCCTGTTCATGTGTGGAATGGGATCAGTCTTAGCGCAGCCAGTGATCAAAGTTATCAATCCTGAATCTTGCAAGTTATTAAGCAAGCTTGTGTTCGCACTATTTTTACCATGCCTCATATTCACGCAGCTGGGTGAATCCGTAACGCTCAGGAACATGGGAGAATGGTGGTTCATTCCTGTGAATGTGCTGCTAAGCGCCATCATTGGCTGCGGGGTGGGCTATATTGTAGCTCTCATCTGCCGCCCACCTCCTCAGTTCTTCAGATTTACTGTGATTCTAACAGGAATCGGCAATACAGGCAACCTGCCATTGGCTATAATTGGATCTGTCTGCCATGGCTACAATAGTTTTGGGGAGAGATGCAATCAGGATGGAGTAGCTTATGTTGCTTTTGCTCAATGGGTGGCCGTGTTGATTGTTTACACCTTTGTCTATCACATGCTGGAGCCTCCTATGGAATTCTACGAGCTGGTGCCAGAGAGAGAGGAGATAGAGCCTTTGGAAGATCCAGTAGAGATGCCTCAATTGCTGGAGGCGGAGTGGCCAGGAGTGAAAGATGCGCAGACAACCGACACACGAACTCCGCTGCTATCCAGGATGTTCAGAGAAACATCTGGCAACGAAGAGTCACAAGAGGAAGCGGATGGAGATAGTCCAAGAGTGGCTAGGTGCATAGCTGAGCCTCCTGTTGTCAGAAAGATACGGATCGTGGCGGAAAAGACACCATTGCAACAGATATTACAGCCTCCGACGGTGGCATCGCTTCTGGGTATTGTAGTAGGAGCATTTCCGCACTTGAAATCAGTTTTCTTCGGCCAGGGAGCTCCTCTGGAGTTCTTCACCGACAGTCTTACCATCCTTGCAGCTGCCATGGTGCCATGCATTATGTTGGTACTGGGAGGAGTGCTCTCTGGGGGTCCCGGAAGATCAGAGCTTGGGCTAAGGACTACCATAGGCATCTGCTTTACTCGTTTGATCGTCCTTCCATTGATAGGGATTGGCATTATCAGTCTAGTTTACACGCTGGGATTTATTCCCCAGGGAGACAAGATGTTCGTCTTCGTTCTACTTTTGCAGTACACCATGCCTAGCGCAATTCTGTCTGGGGCAATGACAAGCTTGCGTGGCTACGGGGAAAGGGAAGCGTCGTCTGTGTTGTTCTGGCAGCATATATTTGCAGTCATATCCATCGCTGTGTATATTTCCATCTACTTCCGAATGCTTTCCACCATGAATGTGCCCTGATTGCAATATAGCAAGAGCTTCGATGCCACTAACAACTCTTCATGTAGGAAGCTCACTTGAGTACTAAAGAATCTTCCATAGGCTCCTTAGACCCTACCCTGTCAGGCTAGGATCTTACTTTTTCTTCCGAGCAACCTCCGCATAAGTTGCAGCAACTAGTGAATGATGTTGAAATGCAATTACATTCCAAGATTTATGAGCAGCCTTACTTCTGAAATATCATCCTCGTTGTCAATTCTGTCGTCTTTATTATTTGGCAAATTTCTCAACCGCTATACAAGCACCTCTGCGTTGATCTGAAGTTGTGAGCTTTAGGCATATTATCAATTACAGCAACTTTTTTTATCAATGATACCTGCAGCTACAGTGGCTTATCTAGCGACTTCTACTTACAAGAAATAAAGAGCAACTTGCTTCTCCAATAAGGCATCTACCCCACAAGTCATTCCGTTCCACATCATCTGTGACCTTGCTTTAGTACTACTATACATCAGGTGCTAATGCATCTTGGTTTCTCGGGGGTCCTCAAACCTGGGACCAAAGAAACTTTGGATATGATTTCTACTTTCGTTGTGCTCGAGTTTAAACTGAAGAGTCACCTCTCCTTGTGCTTTTTGGTATGATACTTGTTGCAGAAAGACACCACCATATCAGATTCAGTCAGAAGTAATTTAAAATTGGGTTGAGTAGAGGACTTATTGTTCGGAATTTTCCGGTAAAGTTTCTATGGAGTTGCAGGAGATCATTGGAAGCTCAAACATACCAGAAAAGACTCGCAAACATCTTACATGTTGGAAGCTCGCCAGTATGTTGGAAGCTCGCCAGTATCATAATTGAGATGCAAATTGTGGTTGTTCTACTCATGAACCAATTTCATGTGTTGCTAATTGAGTATCAAGCTAAGGTTAGTTTAGATAAGCTGTAATGGCCTATTGAATCTTCCTTTACTTCCTTGTGTTAACTTGTCTTCCTCGTTTGGCGCCAGGTTCCTTGAGCTCTTCCAATCTGCCATGTGCCGATCTAAGCTTGCGTGTGTTTGAGGGTTTCTCACCCACTATAAGATTTAAAGGGTGCTATGACCTCACTTGTTTGAACCTGTACTACAGCTTTGTCTTGACATCTGACAAAAGCTATTCTAGGGGACCCTCTATTTTATTTTTGCAGCAATTGGCTAGACAAATCCCCCCCAAACCCCCCCCCCCCCCCCCCACCCCCCACCCACAAAAAAAAAAATAATAATAGAACGCTTGTTCTTGTGTAGGCCAAAAAGATAGGCGGTGTAAGGGCTCCAAGCCTCATCGCTTATTAGCACAGTGCCAATTAGTCACAGCATGCTTCGTTGGTCGTCACTTGGTCATAAGAATTGTTTTTGACTCGAGCAGTTTGTGCAGCTGCCCAGAGATCTGTTTCATTTCATTCTGAGGCTTTCTTGAGGCTGTGAGCTGTGCGGCGCTATGGACTGTTGCTTGGGCTGTTTGAAAAAACATATGGCTCCCTTAACTATATATGCCTCCCTTAATTTGCATGAGGAGAAATTTTGCTTATGTGGCAAAATCTCATTGGCTCTAAACACAGTGGTTTAAAATCATATTCTGCCACCTACCATTTTTGGAAGTACCTACCAGTTTCGTAGCCCGCTACCTACTCCGTAACCTGTTGATGCGCTGTGTTCTGGGCAGGATTTTCTTCACATTATTCATGTCCTGCTACTCTGTACTTGGCTCACACTCAAGCACATCAACAAACCACCAGGTTTGACCCACAAAGTATCATGTGCACACAATGCTCACGAGAGAGTTTTCCTCTCTCTCGACCAACTAACTTGTTCCCAATCTAACTTGAACACAAGTGGACTACATGAGTGACCTGGCTCAAATTGATATCATATGGTTGTCCACATACATCGTCCAAGATCTATCATCGATCCAATGAGCGCTCCAAGCCTCATCCCTGATGTATCTCCCAAACAAAGCACTACTCCAAGCCACTTTGCCCTGACATCCTGTCCAACACATATGAGAGCCTCTTAGGCTCGGATCTCTCTCTTGATAATCTCCTAGGTGTGAAAACCTGAGGAGACTCCTCCTCAAATCTCGACCCCAACATATCTCGATTCTCTTCAATAGTGATGTTTGGTAAAGGATTTTGAGGTGACTTGATCTTGGCCCCTTCAAGTGATTGATGTTGATCTTCATGAAATATGACATCTCTACTTCCAATCACCTTTGATGTAGAGAGTACAAAGACTATATAGGCCTTCTTGGTGGATGAATATCCAACCATGATCCCTTTGCTTGAGCATGGATCATCCTTCTTCCTTGTTTCCAAGGGAACATGTGCAAAGCAAATAGTACCAAATACTCTAAGGTGATCAACCTCAGGTTTCTTTTTTAATAAGACCTCATATGGTGTCCTTCCTTCAAGAGCAAGTTGTGGGATCCTATTGCAAAGATAATTTGCAAAATTTATAGCTTCTCCCAAAAAATCTTTAGGCAAAGATGCTTCAATCCTTATGGCTTTTGCACACTCACATAAGGATATATTCTTTCTCTCGGCCACTCCATTTTGAGATGGTGAATAAGCACAAGGAACTCCCTTTTGATGCCTTCTTGCTCACAATAGTCATGGAATTTGTTGGGGATGTACTCTCCTCCTCCATCACACCTCAAAGCCTTGATCTTCAGTGAGAATTGCTTCTCAACATATGCTTTGTCGGAATATAAGGAAGTAATCATACACCATGGATTTTGAAGAAAGAAGATACAACCATCTGTATGTTGTGAAATCATCAATAAATGTCACAAAGCAAGTGGCTCCTCCCTTGCTTTTGAACGATGAGAAGTTCTATAATCGTCTGTGACTCTCTTCCATCTGCATCTCCTGTTAAGGAATTAATCTACTCAATGTTCCCGTATATTTTATAAATAATGACAGTTATATTTCTTTTAATGATATAGAAGATGTTTTGAATTTGAGAGAGGATGAAATCCTCTCAATTTTTGCACAAAATTTATCAGAATTTTCTGACATTGTTGATTATGCATATAATGACCTTGAAAGTGAGATAGATTATGATAAAGATGACAATTGAAAATCTGGCTATCAAGTATTGGAGGCCAATATAATTGAAAAATCGAAAGCCTATGAAAAAACTTTGCCTATAGAGGAGGAATTTTGGAATTCCAAAATACATATCCAAGGACTCGATATATCCCCTCGAGCAATGTAGAGGCCATTGGAAGACATGACATTAGCAGAGCAAACATCGTTGAATACGATAATTATGATCTGGTAAGTAGATATTATATTGGTATTGATATTGTTCAGTTTTCTTAATTCAAACAGTCTTGAAGTTTGAGTTTGCATTGTTATGTATCATTCTAAATTTATTTTCTTGACTCCTTTACAGAATGCTATTGAAATACATGCCTTTGGTATGAGACATCGAGGTGTCCGAGGTGTATCAGCCGCGGGAGAAAGGATGTGTCTCTATCTCATTATCTGAAAAACTTTCAAAAAATAATGAGATTTGTATATATCATTCATCTTTTAATCCATTGCTACCACCGTCATTATGGCCATCAAGTCATTTTCTATTTGTTTAGGAGGCCATACGTACGCTGGAGGAACATATGAAATCATTTTTGTAAAAAGGGATTTGGCCATTAAAATATTGGGTTATACTCCCAATAAGACTACAAAAAGATCATCTACAATGGCCCTTTATTCGGGTTACATTGATATGAGCAAAAGGAACAATTTAGAATTTTTGGATCCATATGAAAAGAGATTATTCCTACATGACAATACCATCCATCTGAATCTTGGAGAGGATGGTGATGAAAATTAAACCTTTTTCTTTAATAGACTATTGATATTACAAGGATCTCTCTTTTGTTATGAATTTGAATGCCTTACGAAAAATCGTAACATTTGGCAAGTTTTTAGCTTGATATCTAAATTGTGCTCTTCTGTAAAACCACTAAAAAAAATGAACTAAATATTTATTTTTGAATTGTGTCCTCCATGATTTGTAGCTCTATGAAATGCTCCTCTTGCTTGCCAATGAGATTTTTCCATGCCATGACCAGATACTTAAGCTCACATATTTCTTTGCAAAATAAGTTGCATGATGACAAAAGATGTGCTGCAAAAAAGAGTTGAAATAAGTTACATCAGTAGAAAAAAAATATAAGCATGAATGAGATAAGTACCATATAATGAAATAGATTAGTACCATGTAATGTGTAACGTTGTCTTTTCTCCAACAATCATGTATAGATTTTACAAATGTGGTGCAATGATTTTGCAAAGTCCTCATATCTTCTGATGATAGGTTTTCTTTCCTGATAACATCTATGAGTTTGTCTAAGTTGTTCCACACTTGTTCCTTTTTCCACTCGATTACTTACTTCTAGTGTTCGTGTTGTTTGAACAATTTTTTTCCAAATTTTGTATCTGACACTAGATTCTTTGCATATGTGATTGGATAAGAATCTTCTTGCTTTAACACCTCCAATTGATGGCTTATTAGGAACGTTTCCTTTTTTTTCCGAAGAGTCTATCACTTTTTTTAATGGTGACATTCCCTTTATGTAGTCCTGCCTTTGAAAGAACTATTTCCAGCCTCCTAATTGTTGCTTTAGCCACAAACTCCAGTTTATGATTCCATGCAAGGAGAATATGCAGGTAAATAAGTTTCTCAATAATACAAACCTCAACATGCAATGTGCATATGTGAACATTTTTTAATGGAATTGGCAGAACACTTTTCATATTTGGATCTTCTGCTTCTCGTGTTGGGCCAATGTTTGATCGTCCCAAATTTATATTGTAGCAATCCTTCATGCAATAAAGACGTGGATGCTTTGATTTTGTCCCATGAGAGACATTATACATACATTTTAATGTTTTTAAATCCCCTGCAAGGTGCCATTGAATTTGAAAACTTCCATGGTTTTCGACAGTAAATTTCTCACCCTCCAAATGTCTCTTTATAATCTCGCCGTAATTTGTTCGTGAAAATATCCATGAAAGTATTCTATGGTCCTCTTTCAAGACTTGTAGAGAAGCAAGTAATGCATGACATGTCAATAAAAAATGCAATGTATGAAATGCTAATAATGATACTTAAAAAGAAAATTGAAAAGTATACCTGGAATGCCGCCAACCACCATATGTGATTTTTCGATTGAATACTAAAACTTCGATCATCTGTATCTGAAATTTTGTTCATCAAAGTGAGACTCACTCGTTCCAACTTTTGACCTTTGATGATTTTGGATTCATCCAATTTATTACAATAATGATCTTTCCATTTATCCGATGTTCAACTAGTTTATAAAATCGAATAATGTATTTTAGAACATTTTCAATATCAAGAAAAATATTATTGCGGTTGTTGTAATTGAGCTCACCATATTTTGATTTGTATAATTCAGTTATATAAAGTGGTTGGCCAACTACTTTGAACATTCCGTCATTATAATAATTTCTTGCTAATCTTACCCGATATTTTTTACAGATAAACGTTGTGGAGGAAATGAAGATGGAGGTGGAGGGAGTGGAGAAACAATATTAGTAGAAATGGTGGTTGTTGTGGTGGTGGTGGTTAGTGGAGGGATCAAACTTCCTCCTGACTGATCCGCTTTTACCAAATGTTACACCTCCCTATATCTCCGATTGTCTTGAAGATTGACGCACATCCCATACCACTGACGACACACCATATTCGCCCATCCGTAGGGTCACTGCCGACCCACCCCCGTGCACTGGAGCTATCAACGTCCTCATGCCTAGTCAAGCCTCCGACGATTACCAGTGTCCCATACAACCATCGGCCCTTAGCTCTCCCTAGCACACATCTCCTGGCTTGGAGATACATCTTGGCTACTCATTAGAGGAGTTCTAAACCTCAAGAAGATCCTTTGTAAAGATACTTTTTATATTTTTTCTCACATTTTGCCTTACACTTGGACCAATCAAAACACTCAAATTTGAAATCTACGTAACGTAGCTCATTAGATTTGAAAAAAACGTTTTCTTAATAATGCTATGATTCAGCGCCGGGGGCAGCCCGCAAGCATGACATGTTATTCATAGTATAATATGCAGTTATCATTTAAAATAGCATAACTTTTTAATTATAGCTCTGATTAAGATGAAAATTATACCATTGGAAAGCGTTTGACGAGAGCTTTCCAACGATACCTACATGACCTACTTCTGACCTACCATTCAAAAGTTATGGCCGGTCAAATTTTCAGGCCTAAAAAAAAAAAAAGGGTCCACATATCTCTCTTGTGCGCGGATAGAGTACCCTCTCCATGATCTCTCTTGTGCGCAGATAGAGTACCCTCTCATGGAGAGGGTACTCTATCCGCGCACAAGAGAGATATGTGGACTTTTTTTTTTTGGTCTGAAACTTTGACTCAATCGGAGCTACGGTTAAAAAGTTATGCTATTTTAAATGAACTACAAACGGTAATGTACATAGAATGGTTAAGCATCGAAACTAGTGCGGGCAGAAATAAAAAAGAATTTGGGCAGAAAATGAATTTATTTTGGTAATTTACATTAATAAACTTTGTAAATTTACGTGGCATTCTTTAAAGGGTCTTTTTTGGATTTAGAATTTGTCTAATGGCACGTGCTCTCTATCCACCCAATCCAGAGGGTAGACTGAGTGAATGGCAAAGGGGAAGCAACATGGTCCCTACCGGCGACACGTAACCACCTAGGATGGTGTCGCGTGGCACTACAATATGTCGAGAATGCCAGACCTGTGTTCATGCCCCTTGCGAGGCCGTCACTGAAAGGCGTACCATTATGGTACATAATAAACTGCTTGTCAAAGTCATGGCAAAACACGACATTGATGCAGTGACATTCAGGGGGTTCATGGCTGATGAGGCTCAAGTGATTTGTATTGGCTTGTGAAAATACTTGGAAATATGCTAAATTGATACATTGATTTTATTTTACTACCATAGATTATGGGTATTAAGGATGAGGCCTTCGTACCTACAACAAACCTTTTTGAGGTCAAGCATAGCAGTTGGAAAAGTGTTAACTCATATACAACCAAACTCAATCTATATAAGGTTTTTGTTGGTGATTTGGCCAATGCCATTCTACAAAGTACCAAAGAAAAATTGTACCTCACAGGGAAGTACAAAGGGTAGTGAGACATATATTCAAGAACTTGTTCATAACGTAACATCTCGAAGGAGGTCTCCTGACATCGTTGGTGCTTCTTTCAATAATACAGTTCATGATTTTGTGGCATGTGTTGACTTGATGGGGGCCATGGCATTTCCAATGAGGAAAATACTCATCTTGTTATACATAAATGTTCCTACTCACAATGGAATAATATGGAGAACATCATAATTCAATGACTTGGTAGATGATTAACCAAGGAGGCAAACCATACCTCCAATAGCAGCATGTGGTCACACCAATCAATTTTCCAAATCATGTAGATCATTTTTGCATTTCTCTGAAAGTGTAGCGAGTATTTGAAAAATGTGAAATGTTGAATGATTGAGATATCTATGAAAGTTAATGGGCCATTTGTAGATCAAGGAATGAAAAATCCAAGTAGAGATGGATCTAACAAGCTTTCTTTAAAATATGCACTTATAACAAAGGAAAAACTTCACAAATGATGTGGTTTTTTCCTTCAAATTCGAGGTGCACATGGCCAATTCATCCACAGATTAATATCAAACCAACTATGCTAACACAACATTAGCCCACCCAGCACAAGGACAAAGCAATCCCTTGAAACACCAATGTCTAAAACACAACATCCAAGCTCAAGTCGTCGTAGGCAAATGCAAAAGAGGTCAAGTGTCTCATTGTTAGCAAAGGAATGGATTTGAATGCAATTGTATAGAATGACAACAAATAAAAGTGAGAAAGAGATAATTACAATACTAAGTTTTGATAGCATTTCAACAAGCAAGAAATATCAAGTGACAATTGATGTTGAACGTAGTTGCACTTGCATAAATTTTCAAAGAGTTGTTCAAAACACTTGTACATGTCTTTCTAAAGCTAAAAGGCTTGGACATGGATCAAAAAACGTTCATTCACCAACCTGTATTAACTCGCCAAGATTTGTTTCATGTCATTTTCACACCGACAACATTACCAATAAATTAGTGTCCATGATACAAATTCGGTGTTCTTTGGTTCACATAAGAATGAAACTCAAAGTGAAACTTATGTCACAAAAGACTCCTTTCTTGTCTTTTGATTGATATTACTTGATAATTGTAAGAGTGTATTGCAGAAAATTGTGTCAAAGGAGATTTAAGAATATGGATATAATCAATTTTATTGTGGAGTATAGTCATTCATTTTTTTACATATTGACTGCTAGTGTGTGTTACACACGTTGTTGCACAAGGTGATGGTCATTCATTTTTAGGTGTTGTTTATTCAGTCACATTTCAATTATAGCAATTTATCGATGCCTATTTTATACGTATTGATATTGCATTATTCTAGCAAAATGTTGAAGAAAACCATGATTGTTATTGATCAACATCTTTTAGCCAAGAAAACTCATTAATTTGCTGAAATTTACTTGCAAAAGGCCAATCCTCCAAAGAAAGTTATTGAGATATCACTCATTACATAGAAAAGTTTAACTAGTTCTCCATTAAAGAAAGTCCTCTTCCAGCACAAGTGGATAAAAGGTACGCACATAAAAAGGAAATTTTAATATGACTAACCCAAGAATAAGTTGACCTTTCGAAATGATATCCCCAAAAATATAATGATACAAGGAGTCTGTGCAGCAGCAAGCTAGGTTTATCCTTGTCTAAGAGGGCACCTACCAAAAAGTCTTCCCAATAACGATGTTGACAATGTGCTTTTGAAAGCGGCTCATGTATCATAAGGGCAAGACCCCAAAGAATTGTAATAGCAATATATGGATTGTTTCACAATCCATGGTCGAATGCACTTCATTTTCATGGAAAGGAATCAGAAACTTACGGAACAATCTGCATACGGAAGGTAACAATTTGACTAAAATGAAAAAATATTAAGGCATTAATCATATTTTTTTGTTATCTGTTACACAGGTTCCTGTCTTCCATCAGAATCTGAACTCTCATCATCACTTCCCGAAGAAGGTTCACAAAGACTCATTCCCATTGTTCTATTCGAATTCACATGAAGTGGAGGAAGACCATATTCATCGTCACTATCAGATTTCTCACTTTCAAACTTTCCTCCAGCTGAGAATTCCAAAATCTGGCTGTCTGCGCCTGTGGCTGTTGCCAATGTATCGGTGCATGAAGTAGCTGCTGGTAATGCCAGGGTTATTTCCTCGCCAAATCTAGAAGGCCTGCCCCACATTCACAACAAAAGTAAACTGATTCCCAAACCTCAAGATAACTTTCACACCTGTGTTACAGAACGTTCTAGATAGCTAACATCATGTCTGGATTTCAAGCATTAATGATTCAAAATTAGCAAAACAGTCCATCGTAGTGGGGTGTATAGGTAAAGTTCTTGACTGTCACCGGAAAGGTGCAGGCTCGAATCTCGACAACTGTGTAGTGACATCTAAGGCCATGTATGCAAAAAAAAAAAATTCCAAGACCAAAATTAGCAAATCAAAACTACTGTATAATTAACGAGAAACAAAACATCTTAAACAGCGACACTTTCCCAATACGTACCACCAGAACAAACACACTGGAAAAAAATAAGAATCCTGGTGGATCTATGTAAAAAGAAAATGCTAGCAAGCCTGGCTCTCACATGATCACTCAGAGAGTCAGCCATACACAAGCAGGTTTGAGTGATAGTTGCAATTCAATTTGCATAATAACAAACCAGCTGAAGTCACCATAAGACCCTACCTCCATAATAGAAGGTTCATTTCAAAAGGTCAAGGTATGTTCGGCATAATTGCACAAGCATCATTTACAACAATCTTGAAAGCTGTGGCTTCACGAATTTTAAACGGACTTCAAGACAGGAAAAATAAAACATGATTCGTAAAGGTGAGAAGGTTACGACTTTAGTCGAGCGATTTCAAATGCTTCAAAACGAAGGCTGAATCTACGAAGATGGATTTGTTCCACAAACAGGACGAACCTCAGCCCCTGGTATACTTTGATAAATTTCCAACAACCCTGTGCTTCCACATACATGGACCCCATTCTACTAAGCTTACTAAAAACAGACTGCATGCACACAGCTCAAAAACGAGCATGCAGATGCTCCATAGGTCACAACTAATTTGCATTGGTTCTAAACAGATTTCAAAGATTTGAATTCAGTAAGAATTGAATCAGAGAAACTAATTAGCAAAGCCTTTTAAAACATAACATGGCGTAAAATCTTAACTGATTTGTAATTAATTTTTTGATTGCAATTATGATTGTTTATGTAGCATCCATTATGTAAATTGCACACACCTTTAATTTTAACAGGTGATTCAACATTTGTAATGATGAACCATCATATAGATAGTACAGACCTTAGAAGCCCATTCCGAGCAAAAGGGTTGGAACGTTCCATTCCCTCCGTTCCGTAAGTTCCGGAACGTACTGGATCGGAACGAGTTAATTTAAATTAAAAAAAATTTGATATACTCTTCTTATAGCAAGAAGGGCCTTCCATAAGTATCCACTAACTTATGGGATTAGTTTAAAACTAGTCATTCTAAGGCCTCTAAAACTTCTAACTTAGAACTTAGAATTTTAAAAAGTTTCTAACTTGGGACTTAAGATTGTTAGAAATAATAAATGATAATGTTAGTTTCCCATAGGTTACTTTGACCCAAAAGGTCGAGACTTGTGATTGAAGAATATGATACTGTGAAAAGTATCTAATGATATTGAATTGATATTGCGAAAGATATCAAGTATTAGAGCTCGGATATCATGAAGGTAATAGCATATTAAATAACATGCTCTGATACCATGTTGGAAAGAGGTAGTGAAAATAACGACAAGTCGAAGCTAAAGTGATTACGTAGCCAAACAATGAAGAATCGAATTATCAGACAAAAGCAATATGAGATGGACGCGGATCCTTAGGACTCACTACATAGCAAAAATTCAAATTTCACTTGAATCCATGGACCATGATTAGGATTTAGAACTTATCAGTGCTAATATGAAAGTTTCATAGCCTAAGGAGAATTGAGTTTCACCATTTTCTACAAAGACACCAAGGAATAAAACAGAATAATGTAGATTTAACTCATATAGAAATTGGAAGATTATATCACTCGAATAAACAGCTTTTACATGTCAACGGCTGGTTCAGGATACATGGATTTGACTGCTGGAATAGCAAGGACCAAAGTTTCAGATGACAGTCTGAAACTGGTGCACTGAGCACTATGTTTGGCAAATTTGAGTCTGATGAGTGTTGGTTAGCCCGATAACAGATTTCACTACATGAAAATCTGGCACCGAACTCAGATACTAGGCATTGTATATAACATATATAGGCAGTTAGTCTTAGATAGGATACACATACATAGTTACACATCTTCAGAGGAAACTGAAGCTATTTTCAACTACTATATGGTAAAATGCCATTGTATGCCTAATTCCAACACAATGAGTTTTCAAATTGACAAGATGTGAAGTCTACATTTTGCAGTAATACGAAATCAAATGCAAAGATCAATAAGTGATCGACAAAATAAGATTAACACGTCAAAAGGAAGGAGAAGATGTCTAAGCCTAGGCACAAAGACTAGAAGTCTTGGCTCAAAAACTTAAGATTTCTTTGAACCAAAAAATTTGTCAACAATTTCATTGTGGGTGAACCAAATAATTTGTCAACAATTTCATTGTGGGTTATGAGAAGACATGCGTGAGCACTTAAATCATCAAAGATTGGAGTACTTGATTCAAATAGCTACAAATATCAACGGAAAGACCATGGTCGTGGGAATCAATACATCGACAGAGGAAACATGATTTAAATTCAAAAAGACCATCACATTTGGATTCAAACAATGACTATTCAAGCTTTAATTCATCATCTGCTGATGACGAAACGTGTCAATGTTGTGATGTAAACTAGATGTACACATGTGATTCTGTTGGATGCAAGTTGAGACTCACAGCAATAGATTTTCAATATGTATGCAGGTATTGAGCACGAGATGGGTCCACAATCCTTGCAAAGAGAATTCCTATAATGACCATCGTGTTAGGGATGGACTCACTGGGCACAATGTTAGGGAGAAGGCATATGCTTGGCAATGGCTAGGTTCCTGTAATGGGAAACACATGCATGGAAGGTGGAACTACATCTGACTTGTCCACTGACATAACTAGTATTACATGTGAATGTTTCTACAATCCCCATGATGTAGCTCAGAGGGTGATGCATGTGGTCAACAAGTGGAATCACGGCCTTTGCATAACGCGAATTGATATGCCTTGTGAATGTTACAATTTCTAGGATACATCCATCTACGTGCGGAAAGATACAATTAATGTCATGTTTATGGGTTTTATTCATGTCTATTTATGCAAAAACGTTTTTGGTTTTTTCATGTTGGATTGTTACACGTGCTCAAACTAGCAAGCACTCAATCATTTCAGCCACTGAACACCCTGGCCAACTAAAGTTTACATACTACTTCGAAACACATTATGCATACATGCAAACTGATAATGCCATCAAATATGCAAAAATGGTGATGGTCAAATTTACGTATTAAGATTTAAAAAAACCTACGATGCTACAAAAGCTAAATGGAAATACCTCTGCTTTATCTTCAGTAATTAATTGTAAACCTTATTGGTCAAGATATTTCTGAATTATCTTCTTAGCCACTAGTAAGGTTTTTGATTGATACCTAGTAAGGTTTTTGATTGATACCTTTGCAACCTAAACTTGAAATCTCTAGATTGTTCCAGTCTTCTAGCTTTGATAAAATAGTAAAGCACAAGGTTCTTCATACATTTACAATGAAATACAATGCATATTCGATATTAACTCTAATTGCATAATTTTTTGGAAAAAATCTCCCATTTTTCACTGCATTTAAAAATACTTCACCTCTTTTACTTTTGGGGTTATTAGACTTTTGAATAGATAGCCTACAAACAATCTGCCCAATTTGCGTAATAAAGACTCAATACAAAAATTTAATTTTGGTAATCTATCCAATTACTAGTAGTTGTTCTTCTGAAAAAATGTAATCCTTATGTTAAAACATTCGGTTGATATAACTGTAAATGAAGCAGATCATCACATGCATAAGTCTATGGTTAAATGAAAAGCAATATACGAGTCTCCCACAAATGTGATGCCACTTTTGATAGACATTTAGGTGACAGGTGGTGTGTGTGTGTGTGTGTGTGTGTGTGTGTGTGTGTGTGTGTGTGTGTGTGTGTGTGAGAGAGAGAGAGAGAGAGAGAGAGAGACCGACCATAAGGGGGATTTTTTGAGAATTCGAACATGATCTTCAAAAAGAACTTGTGAAATGGTACCCGTCACTTTACTCTTTGATTCTACGGCCTTTTGGCGATCACCTTCGTCGACTAGTACATAATTTCCTGAAAAATGATGCCAAATAACCTAATAATCCATTCAAATTCAGGAAAAAACTTCCAACCACCCTAAATCATACTTGAAAAGTGAAACATGTCAACTTGGATACCTTTCTTGATCCAAAGGCTTTTGTGAAACTTGGCTGGTAGTAAGCACAATGTCGTCTGTCCTGTGCTATCTTCAACCTATACACATTACGTCTTGAATGAGGAAAAGGTTGCTTCAATTTTTCAAGGACGAGTACAATGCACCAAACAAACCAAGAATACGAGGTTTAGGGTCAAATGGACTAGAAACGTTACCTCAATGAGATTAGATCCACGAAGGTCAACAACTTTCATGACCAATTGGCCTTCCTCAAGTTGCCAACATCCTTCCAATGCTGCCTTTTTCAAATTCTTCCTACCACCTTTCATATCTCTCAATTTCAATGTGTTCAACTGCAACAAAACTACAAAACATACCAAAGAAGGGGTGTCACTAAATTAAAAAGGGAACAAACTTCACCTATAATGGAACACTTCCAATTTACACCCAGCTAACCTTTATCTTCAAGTTCATATTCACTGAATCATGATTCAATCAAAATGAAATCGCAATTCAGAACCAGATTTAATTGAATTGAAAACTGAAAACACCCTTGTATGTATTTCTAAAGTTTGAATGTATGGCCATCAAAAGTTGATTACTGGATCAATTAAATTCCATCAATTTCACCACACCAAACTCCCAATCCACTCCTTGTTTCCACATCTCTTACTCGGAAAGCCTGAACTTAAGTCTTAAACTAATCAATGTTGTAGCTTGTAACTTTCTAACCTATTTAGGATTTGCATGTTCTGTGAATCATGATTAATCGTACTTTCATCTGCAAGTTGTTCACAGTAAACGGCCATAGATAGTTGGATGAAATTCGAATCCTTGACTGAAGAGTTAAGTGATCTGATGGACTCACCACCTAATCAAGGCAATGACTTTGTCCATATTCAAATTCATTAGCCATATTAGCATGTCTAAACTACCGTACTAGTCAGCTTCTTATTCTTCTTCTTTTAAGTTGTGCTTTCATCTCACTTTTGGAAGAAGTGCTCACAGGTGCAAACTCCCCTGCTACGCAAAGAAATTACAACGACACAAAAACCCTGACACTCTTTATAATCCACAAAATCTTGTATTGCTCCCTCGTCTAGCGTCCTATTTTTCCAGAATTCCTAGAAAAACGCATATTTCTCTCTCTCTCTCTCTCTCTCTCTCTCTCTCTCTCTCTCTGAGCTTCCGGTTTTCCCCAAAGCTTATTAACATTGAGGCATTCAGAGCAAAAATGAACAAGTAAAATCCGCCACACAGGTCGATTAAAGATCGAAAAGATCATAGAACACACACCATAAAATATGGTAAAGCGGCTTCATCGACAAAGATATCAGTATCACCATAGCTTCGCATTCAGCTACTAAATAAAAGAAGTTGTCGCAACCATACCTTCATGCCAGTCAGTGGAGATGCCACAAAGTGTAGACAGAAACCATGGATGTCTTCAGTTCAGCATGATGTTAGTACATAGCCAGCATGGACTTCCGCCTTGTTCGCCTCCTCCTTTGCCTCGATCTATCTTTGCTTCGCCCACCAATACACCATAAGCACAACGTGAAATCTCAGTGTTTGCTTCTTCTGTTCACTACTTGGTTTCTAAAACCCTAATTATCACCAACGCTCGATTCTTTTGTTCACTACTTGATTTCCAAAACCCGAATTCTAAGACCCATTTAAAGAGTCACTCTTTGTTGGCCTTGCCTTGCAAAGGCAATACTATGTGTTGAGGTCGGTCGATGGAGTTTGGAAGAAAGTCAACTCCTTGTTTTAGGGCTGTGGTGGAGGATCAAGCGGGGCATCATCCCATTGTCAGGCACGAAGCTGCTGAGGCGTTGGGAGCAATGGTAAGACAGAGTGCTTCAATTTGTTAAAGAAGGCTCTTGTTTTAGATCCAAATATGGAGGTCAGAGAGACTTGTGAATTGGCGCTCCAGAGAACATAACAGGGGATTAGGGTTATGGAGTCTTCAAGAGCAGTTGAGGAGGTCGATGCTTCCCCGTTCCTGTCTGTGGACACGGCAGCCCCAGCCCCCTCCTTGACAGACACAGCGTCTTTTCGGCAGATTTTGCAAGATGACCAAGCACCAACGTACCGACTCTATTCTGCTCTATTTGCTGTGAAAAATAGAGGCGGAGCAGAGGCAGTAGAAGCCATAGTTGTTGCACTTGGTTGTGAAAGTGCACTTCTTAAACACGAAGTCACTTATGTGCTGGGACAGTTGCAAGAAATATGCACCATCGATGCACTAATTCAATCCCTAGAGAATGGCTTGGAACACCCGAAGGTTAGGCATGAGGCTGCTGAAGCCTTAGGATCTATCGCCAAGCCTTTTTGAAGAAATACCTAGCGGACCCTGAACCTATAGTCCATCAAAGCTGTGAAGTTGGCCACACTATGTTTGAGTTTGAGCAGCAAGTTAAGGCTTCTGAGTACTTTTACCAAGAGGACCCGATGCTGAAGTAATGAAATTATGTATCTTGCTGAAGCATTCAAAGTTTGAGCAGCTTGATGATGAAGACAGTTGCTGGAAAATTGATTAAATAAAAAAGGTTTGGTTTTAGATTCGAGCTTTGGAATTTAGTGGTTCATTATGCACTGTGCAAGCCTATGTATAATGGTCTTACAAAAAGAAATCTGCTTCTATCATTATGAATAGCAACGAAACTCTTGGTTATCTATATGCACCGTAATGGTAAAGATAATGATTGAAAACTATTTAGGTGGGACGCATGCTTTGAAGATGAACAGAACATAAAAGCTTGTATACAAAAAAATTTAAGATAGTGCAAAAAATGGTAGAAAGGATGCAGTAGGTAATACTGTGATGATAAGACGCCCATTTGAAAAAGAGATCATGCTTGGGAAACCCTGCATACCACTGAGATATGATTTGTTTTGTTGAAGAAGTAAATCCTCTGTAAACAAAATAGTCAGTAAGGGGCTGCAAATCACTGTAGGCTATGTGTGATCATCGACAGGTGAGTCAAGGCATTGGTCGATCCTCTATAGGTGGATTCATAGCCGGACGGAATGAGATCAAGCCTGTAGCCTCAAAAGTGCGCCCCCATGATCGATTGACTCCTCCGCTTCTCTCTCTCTCTCAATTGCTTCTTCCTGCACCCTCAAGGGCAGTCATTGAATCTTGCAAGCTCCAGCAAACCCTAACCCTAAATCCATGGGTTTAGGGGTGTTGTATAGCCTTTGTGTATTCAAGACTGATTCTTTTTCTTTTTCACTCTATGGGCCAAAGCATAGGAGAGTCTTTCTATTTGGCCCACCCATGAGAACAAAATTTGCTCTGGTCGTTTCATTGGACTAAACTCCAATGCTACCAAATGAGATTGTACTTGAATAGGTGTTTGAATTTATCAATATCGTAAACTTGATATAACAGTATATAAAATTTGTAGTCTGATTGGTATCGTAATTGATTCTTGGCTGGGGGGTTATGGGTATTCACAGTATTAAATTTGATTTGGTCGCTTATCAATTCCATCAATTTAATAGTGGATCTTAAGTTGGTTCCAGCAACTAGTAAGTTTTTAAGAATATCGTAAGCTTGATATTAGTTCATCATTATTCAATTTTTATTTTAGTTTTCGACATAGTCAAGTTTAAACAATTGTTGGATTGATAGCTTTATAAACTGTAACTAATTATTCTTTTTCTCCTATCAGAGATGAGTGATTATGATTATGATATCATTTTGGCCAATCTATAATACGTGTGGTAGTCATCCTTCTAAGGCCAACGATGTAGATGATTACTTGCAATCGAATGCAGTGTGTTTCTAAACGCTATGACAATGTAGGAGTAAATTTTTACACCGGGCGAGTTTGCATGTAATTATACATATCATTATAAAATTTAGGTAATTTTGCAAGTTTGAATACTTCTATGGGAAATGAAATAATCTTGAATACGATAAATATTTGTTGGGTTAGTACATGGAGTGACATTAAAATCACATCTTTTGCTATTCTATATCGCAATTTCTCCTCCGTAAACCCTAATTTCAAGAAAACCCTAGATTTTTTGGCTTTTCATTTTGAAGGTTGCACTAACTCATGTTATTGAAAGAGCTTTTTCACAACAACAATATATATACGCTTTTAATCATAACTGCATTTTTTTATGGAACTAAGAGAAACGCTCATGTCCATCAAAGAAAGCCTGCAACTTAGTGACTTAAGGCTAACAGCTACAGATTTTGGATCTTGTTTTATGAAATTTTCAATATGAAGATTCAACAAGTCAATGCAAGTAAATTTTGAAATGTTTCATGCCATCTAAAACAAAAACCTATCATAGTGTACTGACATACTTCAACTTAGTGCACTGCATTCATGGAGACACGTTGAGCCAATTAAATATGAGTGACCCCATTGGAGGTTTAATCATTTAAAGGAAATTTTAGTACACATCAAAATATTCAGAAGAATAATTTCCTCGATCTAACTACTTATTGAGAAATGCATTAATATCCATGTAACTATTCTAAGACATGCTTAAAGAAATGCTCATTTGTTTTGTACTAACCAGTATATGAACATGCATGTAACTATCATGAAGGAATTCTCGTTTGCTTACGAAAATTCCAATTCAACCCTGTCCCCTTGGCTTGGAGACCAATGCCATCTTACCCTCGATGAAGTGCTTCTCTTCTAGCCTTCATGAACACCATATGCTTACATTTGGTACGAGCCCTCTTAGACAAGGACCAATCTAGCTTGCTGTTGCAGAGACTCCTTGTATCATTATTTTTTTGGGGATATCATTTTGAAAGGCCATCTTATTCTTGGGTTAATCATATGAAAATTTCCTTTATATGTGCTCACCTTTTATCCACTTGTGCTAGAAGAGGACTTTATTTAATGGAGAATTAGAAAGCCATTTATTTTTTTGCCGCTAGTTTACATGTCTCATAGCAAGAACTAGTTTTCTAGCCATTGTTACTCCTTGTCAATAAAAAAATATAACCAATGAACCTTTACCAAAACCCCTCATAGTTGAATACCTCAATTATATCTGTTTTCAAGAGCTAGTCTTCTTTAAACTCTTCTATCTCATGAGTGATATTTCAATAACCTTTCTTTGAAGGATTGGCCTTTTGCAAGTAAACTTTAGCAAGTTAATGAGTTTTCTTGGACAAAAGATGTTGATCATAACAATCATGGTTTCTTCATCATTTTGCTAGAATAATGCAATTTCAATACATATAAAATTATTTATAAAGATTGTCTTACTTTGCAAAGGCATCCAGGAATAGGTACTGAGGGATCATAAAGGATGTTATAAATATCTCTAGTAGCTAATGACTACTCATGAGAAAATCAATGAACACAAAGTAGATTGAACTTCTCAATCCTCCCTAAGTTCTTTTTCATCATTTTCCCACTAGAAACTTACTTGAAATGTACAAATATTCAAAGTAGCAAGATCCCCTTGATCTTGATTCAAAAGAACTTTTTGGAATGATCCTACAAAACAATGCTCAAGAAAATTGGTTTTGGTTGGACCTAGAAACTCACAAAGGTTTCACTTTGTCTTGATTACCTCAAATTTGACTTCTAGCCCTCTCTTTGGACTTCTAGTCACAGTTTTTACACTCTCTCACAAAGATGAAATGAAGATTAGATGAGATTCTATCAAAGACTTATCAAATCCTATCAATTTTCACCAATTTTGAGCGAAAACATGTCTAAATCTCCTCACACTTTTTGATGTATTTTCAAGACCTGTCAAACAAGTTTAGAGGACCTGATTTTAGCCTAGATTTATTAGATCTCATGACCCTATTTCAAATCTAATCAATGGCACTCAATCTTGGTAGCTTATCCTAAGATTTCCACCAAAAATTATATCAAAAACTCACAAATTGAATTTCTTTGGATCAAATGAATACCATGCATTAAATCCAGGTTCAGAGGTGCCCACACATGTGGACAGTATGGATTTGGATCCCTACCAAGTTTGAGATCAAATCCCCTCACAAAAATGTAGATTCTAGCTCGCCCTCTCAATACTAGGGTTTAGCACCAAAACTTGCTAAGAATGGATTGGCTTTTGATCACTGGCTTATGCTCTTGTACTTGGCTCTGAAACTATGTGAAAGTACTATACTTAAGAACCATAAATGGATCTACAAATTATCCACAAGAGTGATTGGATGCTTGCTTAACAATTTATCAAAAAACTAGACACAAGAAAGTTGATCTAGATTGGCAATTTGACAAACAACAAGCATTAACAATCAAAAGCATTGATCAACATTAAAATACAAGCCCACACATGCAAGCCACAGCTGTTGTATGGCTTGTAGACTGAGAATGAAGTATAAATCAATTTGGTTTCATTGGATCACAAAAACTCAATGTACATAGTGAACTAGCATGAGATTGCCAATGAGCTCCAAAAATATTCTATCTTCTCACTATGGGAGGTTGGAATTGATAAAACAGCAAAATAAACCCATTTGATCCTAGAAATGATGGAGAAAGCACCTACTTAAGGTCCAAACAAGATCTAGAAGCTAGATTACTAATTTTATCTTGGCTTGAACTCCATGAATCAACTCCAAAACTCTTCACACGTGTGAAAGTACGGCCTACTGTTGCCTATGTACTGTACCTACAACTCCAAACTCATTCAATCATCACAAAATATCATATGCCAATAGCATTCATCAATCAAATCATAGACTCAAACTAGTCAAGAAGGAAAATCTCGATTTGCTCATAATTGGATGGAAATCCCATCACATATTTATACATGTAGAGTTCGAATCTGAGCATATTAGGGCTTATATGTATTCATCATAACCTAACCCTAACATCTAGCCTAAAGATCCACTTGATCCACCCTATTAGGGTTGATACCTCAAGATCCAAAAACAATGAGAAAATTGCCATTTTTAGCTCCTACTTTTTCTCTACCCTATTTATGCACTCTTTGGACATATCCCAAAGGTACCATTCCAAAGCTAGGTTAATGATTTGACATAGAATAAGGTATCCTATGCTTTTGGCATGTGTGACATCCCACAACATGGCCTAATTGAATAATTAGAAGCATTCAATCTATCATGTGAATCCAAAAGATATGCAATCATTGAAGCCACTATCTTTAAACAAGATCTTGATCACAAGAATAGATGCAAAATAGAAATGATTGAAAGACTAGCTATCCCACTACCTAGGGACTTGAGAAACCTCAAAACTTGACCTCTCAATAAGATCCTACCTGATCTTAACCCAAATCCAATCTATTAATGTCAACAAGAATGAAAACTTGCCTGAATCTGCATAGAAATTGGATCTAGAACTCCTCCTTGACCTAACCTAAACCAAAAGGAGTTATATGCACATAAATGCCTCTTCAAATCATTCCTACAAGATCTGGTTGAATTATCATGCAATAATCAATCCAAATATATCACAAATCAAGCAAAAATTAAACACAATCTTGACTAGAATTGCATTCCCTTGATGAGCACTTATCAAAGTCTTTGGGCTGACCCCATAATTGAATTCCTAAGATCTCAATAAGTCTAAGAACGACCTATTACAGACCAAAGATAAGAATCTACCTTCCTTTTGATTGATTGAAAACTATTCCTTGTGATAGACTCCACAAATCGAGTAGCATCAATATGAAGAAAGTGCAAAATACTTGCTATTTTGATCCAATTGATAAGAGATGACCACAACTAGGATTTTGAAGCTAAAAAGCCTGTAAATCAAAAACCATTAGATCTCTCTTCACTCAAATTGATCAAGAATTAAACGTACTACTCATAGATTATGTATAGATAGCAATCAATGCTTGAATTGCATCAAAATCTATGATTCTGGCATGAAGTGAAGCTCATTTTTTGGAATGGCTCTGATACCATGATAAAACTGCAGCAAAATAAATCCATTTGGTCCTAGAAATGATGGAGAAAGCACCTACTTAAGATCCAAACAAGATCTAGAAGCTAGATTACTAATCAATGCATTGATTCCTAGCTTATCTTGGCTTGAACTTTATGAATTAGCTCCAAAACTCTTCACACGTGTGAAAGTATGCTTGTTATTGCCTGTGTACTGTACCTGCAACTCCAAACTCATTCAATCATCACAAAAAATCATATGCCAATCAAATCATAGACTCAAACTAGTCAAGAAGGAAAATTTCAACTTTGCTCATAATTGGATGGAATTCCCATCACATATTTAACTTAGAATTTGCTTTGCACAGGAACACAGATCATGCTACATAGTAACACAGACAGAAAACACTCTCCACAGCAAGCTCACACAGCAACTGTCTTTCTCAGAATGAAATTACACTATACATATAGTTGTTCACTTAGGCAACCCATGCATGACCAAGGTTGTCGTTGACGGGACGTGTGTCCCGTCGACTTGCCTCGTGGCAAGGCCAACTGATCCTTATCAACTGATAGGACCCACAGTATAGTAACACAGTGATTCTACTTTAATTCTAACTCTCTCTCTTAAAGTAGAGTCTACTTTTTATACAGTCATATACATAGCTTTAAAGTCAACAAACTTTAAGTACATAAAGCCTTGATCTAATCTTATCAAACTTTTTTCCAACAAGTGGCTTAGTGAAAATATCAGCTAGTTGTTCTTCTGTGCTACAATGAACAACATGAACTTCACGACTCAGTAGCCTCTCACGTATAAAGTGATACTAAATCTCAATGTGTTTAGCTCTCGCATGGAACACTGGATTCTTTGCTAGCTGAATGCCACTCTGACTGTCGCTATGTAATGTCATGGGATTTTTCTGCCTCATGCCAACTTCTTCCAAGATTTGTCTCAACCATATAGCTTCTTGTACTACACATTATACCCTGCTTCTGTGGTGGATAGAGCAATTGTACTTTGCTTTTTACTAGACCAGGAAAAGCAACTACCACAAAACTGGAATACATACCCTGTGGTGGATCTACGATCATCATAGTCAACTCCCCAATCCGCATCCGCATAGCCACACAACTTAGGTAAACCATCATGCTTCTTGTAAATCAAGCCATAGCCTGAAGTGCCTTTCACATAATGCAAAATGTGTTTAGCTGCCTTCCAATGCATTTCTGTAGGTGCTGCCATAAACTGACTTACAATGCCAACAACATAGCATATATCTAGTCTAGTCATGGTAAGGTAAATCAAGCTCCCTACTAACTGCCTATACTGCGTAGCATCAAATGGCTGTGACTCATCAAGCTTAGAAAGCTTTTTACCTAGCTCAATGGGAGTATTCACCGGTTTGCAATCCTGCAACCTAAACATGTGCAGCAACTCTTTGGCATACTTCACCTATGTTAAACCCACTTCGTGTCCTTTTTGCCACACCTCTACTCCAAGCCAATAATGCATCAGGCTAAGATCTGTCATCTCGAATTGTTCCATGAGGTCTTTCTTGATCATATCTATCATCTCTTGATTATTTCCTGTAATAATCAAGTCATCAACATAAAAAGCAATCAAAGCAAACATACCATCAAAGCATAAGACATATAGATTTGGATCAGAATGTGTTCTCACCATCCCCTTTGAACGAAAGTAGGCATCAATCCTGCTATACCACGAACGTGGTGCCTGGTTAAGACCATAAAGCGCTTTCTTCAAGTGACATACTTTATTTTCCTGTCCCTTCGCTAAAAGCCTTCAGGTTGATCCATGAACACCTCTTCTTCTAACTCACCATTTAGAAAAGCAGATTTCACATCCATCTGATGCAAAGGCCAATCAAAATGTGAAGCTAAAGCAACAAGTAGACGTAGAGTATTCCACTTACATACCGAATGAATAATCTAACTTGATAAAGAATATTCTTTATTCAAAGACATTTATTATTAAGGTTGTGGTGTTTTTATGATGTGCTATCATGATTGAATCGATCAACGTTTGTTTATTGTCAACTTGGTATCAAAGTGATGCGATCACAATCATTGGACATAGACGAGAGTCAAATTCATGAAAAATCTTAACGGAACTAGTGTTGGTTTGAGGAAGGCTAGCAAATGACAAAAAATCCTCGTTTGGAAGCTGTGGTACATCAAATCGAACAATTGGAGAGATTCGACAGATTGCTCATAGGCAAGATAAAGACTTTTCTTGTATCAGGGAGAACTCTACTCAGAATTTAAGTTTGGGAAGACCGATAATTTGGCTTTTCTGAAAAAGGAATTTGTTAGAGAATGTTGTTGGTTGGTGTGCACTTGTATATCATTGATTGACAAACTGATTGTTGTAGTATCTTATTTGTTTTGGGGCGACCTCATAGGAGTGTAAAGATACTAGAAAAAGAAACGAGAAAGCTTATTGTGCTCATAAATGCTAAGAAATCCTGGTCTGGGATTTGTAGTGCAAAATCAAAAATTCTTGCAAAAGGAAACCATTTTCAGTGTCGTGAATGCATGGGGAGGGGCGCCCTGATACATGGAGATAAATCTCCAAAGCCATAGGCTGTTGCGGACTATCCATCGAGTAGGAGTGAATCAATTAGCCATACTTAAAACCTCCTTCCATAGCTAGCAAGGGAAGCAAGGCAAGCAAGGCAAAGAGAGACCGAGGGTGCAAGACCCTAGCATGCAACCAACGGGAGGGAAGGATTAGCGGCCTAGTGTGTGTGGACGAAGTTAGTTCGCTGTCCAAGATAGTGGATTAGCATATCAAGCTCCTCCCAGATCTATGGCCTAGATTGAATGAGTAAGGGCCTCGGATCACGATCTATGAAGGTGAAGGGACCCAAAAGCTTCTGAAGGGCAAACTACACTTCAATGTCATTAAAAGCGTTCCGTTGTTGAATAAATTTTTTCAACGGGACTAAACTGCTCGCTTGAGTAGTAGATTGGATGGCCGTAATTGATGTTCTGCTGATTTTTGGGCCATTTTGGGCCCTATATTATTTTGCATAATATAGGGCTCCTTTTTTTTTCTCATGTTTAGTTTAAATGAGAGAAAGACAACGACAACAATATAGAGAGAGAGCCGCAGCAGAGAGAGATTACGAGAGATCACGAGAGAGAGAGAGAGAGAGAGAGAGAGAGAGAGAGAGAGAGAGAGAGAGAGAGAGAGAGAGAGAGAGAGAGAGAGAGAGAGAGAGAGAGAGAGAGAGAGAGAGAGAGAGAGAGAGAGAGAGAGAGAGAGAGAGAGAGAGCTCACATTCACATGAGAGAGAGCACAGGAGAGGGAGAGAGAGTGCAGCAAGAGAGGGAGAAGACACCCCGCAGAGAGAAATAGAGGTGGAGAGAGAGAGAGAGAGAGAGAGAGAGAGAGAGAGAGAGAGAGAGAGAGAGAGAGAGAGAGAGAGAGAGAGAGAGAGAGAGAGAGAGAGAGAGAGAGAGAGAGAGAGAGAGAGAGAGAGAGAGAGAGACAGAGAGAGAGAGTAAAAAAATCCGTAGAACATCAATTATGTGAGGTAATGGTCCACTGGTCGAACCATTACCACAAATAATCTGGTCCCCAGAGAGCTCGTGGCCTCCGCCACTCATTGTTTGGTCCCAGATTATTTATGGTAATGGCCCTCCAATGGCCATTACCTATTACATAATCTTTTTCATCCCCAAGTTGCGCTAACACATAACCCACTAATGTTTGAGAAGCATCCACATGGACATGAAAAGGTTTACTCCAATCCACTGGTCTTAGAATTGGAGCATTCACTAAAGCATAACATTTAATAATTACTTCATACAATGCTCCTTTCTTCAAATTCTAATATAAAATATAAGTGCAGTCTGCGTAGGCATACATATAACATCTATGATAGTATGTCATTTCCAAGAAAGTCTATATTTCCTTAACATTTTTAGGAAACCTCATATTCTTGATGACTTCAACCTTTGTTGGATCTAGCAAAACACCTCTTTTCAAGCAGAAAATCATGTTCTGCAGAGATGGGATACACATTTTGGGTCCTCATCAGTGCCCAAACTAATAAAAAAAATCTATTCGCTCTGCGTGGAATTTAATTGTGCTGGTTCGTCTTTCAAAGTACAAGACTCCTCAATTACCTCAAAAAAAAGTTTTAGGCCTTTGCGCCTGAATCTCATCCAATGTATCTTTCTCATTTGGAGAAACAACTTTTGAAAACATGAATCCGACACATCCCATAATTCTTCACTAGAAACCACAGCAAAAAGACTCACCACCAAAGACAAATGCACCTCACCAACAGGTACATAGTCTGTAAAAAGGCTAATAAGATGCAAATCTTCCTCCGATTTTTCTGTCAATGGGGTAAATAATAACTCTTCAACCGTCACTATGCCAACATGACAAATTCTAATGCGATTATTCGCTAGTGTGTTTGCAACTGAATCTTACCACCCTCCAATGGATTACCAATCACACTAGTGGCCTAGTCATGAACAACTTTAGCAGCTCTCAACTAGGGTCACCTTAATAATATCGAATAAACATCAAGTCCAGTTGGCAAATGCATAACAACAATATTCAATAATAACATCAGTCCTTTAATCTGAAAAAGAACCTTTTGTACTTCCCCCACTGGAGAATATTACGTATGGTTCGCCATGTGAATCACCAATCGACTTTTCTACAATGGTATTTAATCGATTTCTTAATGTTAACGCCCGCACCACCATCAATTTGCACACTAGAAATTTTAATATCTTGAATCACAATCTCTAATGTAGGTACAATATCTTGTTCTTCAAGTTCTATAATAGTATTAACTAATGCGAAGATGTCACAAGAGGCTGTGGAAACCCTGGCAGCTTAGCAAATATGGAATATGCTAAATATGGAGCAATTTGAATTAGCTGGCCCCCATCACTTAAAATTTATAATTGTTGAAAAAGTTAATTCTCGGGAAGAATTGGGTCCTTGATGCCTTTGAAGTTGTATCAACACCTCCTTGGTGACATTTGCCATTTGACCCACATCACTACAAGATGCAGAAATGGTATTGGGACCAATATCATCGACCAACACATCCTGCCGTACCCCTTTACTCTTATCCTTAGATCGGGTAACTGATTGAACATTAACAGGAACTTGTACTTCCATAATAATAATTTTACAAGTGCCTACTGCTCTGGCATATTAACCAACACTGAAATCTAGTGCTGATTCGGCCAAAACTTATGATCATTAAATCAATTGTTCAACTGTGGTGGAGGTAAACCACAGTCCAGTAAGAAGAAAGATCTATGTGATAGTCCAAATTCAATAGTTTGATTCGATCATTTATAATATTCATTGTGTTTTTCTTTGTTCAGTGTGGATTTCTTATCAAAGCAACAAACACCAATAGTAATTGTCAACTAGTTTAGCAAGAAAAGCATCAGATACATTCACCAACAAAAGGAGAGATCACAAATACGGTCTCCCTAATGGGACATGTGTCCTGAATCTACATAGTACGTGTCGTCAACATGGCACACACACACACACACACACACACACACACACTTAAAAACAAAAAATTCAAAATACTGCTAAAACTAGAAATAGTCACAGAACTATGAAATAAACTTGAAAACTTAATCCACCATCTACAAATGGCCATGTTTATATTGTGGTGGGTACAGATTGTGAGGCTAAAGCGCTACGTGGTAATATGACTCATTCCACAACTAAGTTTTTTTTTGAAAATATTCTTACGCAGTTTGGTTGTCTGTTAGAAATCATCTCTGATCGTGGACCACATTTTATTAATGATACTATTGTAGACTTGATGTTTTTCTTTTGGATTCTACATAAAACATCTACTTCTTATTATTCACGCGTCAATGCTCAATCTAAATCCACGAATAAGGTAAAGATGTATTGGAAAAGGAGGTTCTTACTGATATATACATAGTGGTTTTTTCTTTGAGGTAGTCCTGCATGGCAAGGCTGTCATCGATGGGACCAAAGTCCCGACATGTGCGTCGTACGCGGAACATGCATTACACACTACTCCTACGTGTGTACACAACAGTAAAGATTGGAAAGTACTGTATGGACATAACGAACTTAAGCTTTCAATTCCAACAGTCTCCTTAAAGCTTAAGTCTATACTTAATGTCATAAACATAAAGCTTATCTCTAAGTTCCTCAAACTTGTCCTTACTCAAGGGCTTTCTAAGAACATCAGCTATCTGATCTACAATACTACAATGTACAATCTTAACTTCATTACTAAGCACACGTTCTCTCACAAAGTGATATTTGACTTCTATGTGCTTAGTTCTAGCATGATAAATAGGGTCCTTCACAAGTTGTATGCCACTCTGGTTGTCACAAAATATGGTACTCCCTAAATCCTCCTGAAGTCCGATCTCTACAAGTAACCGTCTTAACCAAATAGCTTTCTGTACAGCACTCCCCAAAGCTTTGTACTCTACTTCTGTGATTGATAGAGCTACTAGATCTTGTTTCTTGCTGGACAACCATTACCAACGTGAAATATGTACCTTGATGTAGAGTGTCTATCATCCATATTACCTCCCCAATCCGCATCAGCATAACCTTTTAGTTCCACAAGATTAGTATCATGAGAGTAAAATAAGCCAAACCTTGAAGTACCCTTCACATATTTGAGAATACGCTTGGCAGCTTTCCAATGCGATTGCTTTGGTGCATGCACATATCTATATATATATATATATATATATATATATATATATATATATATATATATATATATATATATATATATATATATATATATATATATATATATATATATATATATATATATATATATATATATATATATATATATATATATATATATAAACTTATGTACAATTTTGCCCATGTGTATGGGTGCACCATGCATGCTTCTCCCCTCACCCATGCATGTACTTTTTGTAACTAAAAAACTTGGGGAGGAGGATGCATGTATGGGTAGGAGCATGCATGGCCCTCCTCCCCATGCATACATGTAATGGCCCACTCAAAATTTGCCACTCAAAATTTAAAATACTTGGACATCATCTCTCTCTCAAATTCAGAAGAGGTCATGGCGGAGAGCATTCTCCTATGGCTAGCAACAAGCTTATTGTGGACAGTCACACTAATATCAAAGCACGGCCTCAATTGGCAACTTTGCATCGAACAAAGATTGTGGCTCATCGACTTCTTTCTTGCCCAGGCCTTTCTTGCATGACTAAACTCTATGATCGCTTCTGCGACACAGCTCTCTGCACTTTTTCTCAAATTCCAATAGCTTTGTTGCCATTTTCTTAGATCAAAGGTCTATTGGCTTTTCAAACATTAAACATTCAGGAGTACAAGGCAGATATTCTCTGAGCCTCAATAAGGGTAGCACCTATTTCCACCCTAAACAAATTCATACTTCATGCTCTCTGAACTATCCTCATAGAGAAACGTGCCTCTGAACTAGAAACCCTAAACGCAGTCTTGGAATTATAGGCCCATCGAGCCAAAAATTTGTCAGATTTAGTAAAAAACGGTCAAAACTTCAGACGGGAGGTGTCCATGGGTTTGTGGGCTCGACATGAATCCACAGGACCATTTGCAGCTCAATTTTAACGCCGTTTATCTGAAAACACCCTTTCTATTGGGGGAATGCCACTAAATAGACTACTTTCTAACATTCCTGAGAATTGGTTCAATGTCGCCGAATGGAGTCCGTTTTTTAGATCGTCTATTCCGTCTTGTGATGCACGCCGATACAAATCTACAGCACTAAACTGGGCTCCAAATGGTTCAGTACTCATAGTGAAACGTGCGTTCAAACCACAAACCCTAAACGTAGTCCTAAGATTCTAGGCCCGTCGAGCCAGGAGTTGGTCGGATTAAGTGAAAAATTGTTAGAACTTTGGACGGGAGGTGTCCACAGGTTTGTGGGCTTGATAGAAATTCACAAGACGCAATGTCTTTTTTGTCGAGGGGAATACCACTAAATGGAGTACTCTCCAGCATCTCCGAGAACTGGTCCAGTGTCAACGAACAGAGTCCATTTTGCAAGAAGTCTATTCTGTTCTGTGCTGCATGCCGATACGAACCTACAAGACTAAATCGGGCTCCAAACGGTTCAGTACTCATAGCGAAACGTGCCTCCGAACCAAAAATCCTAAACGCAGTCCTGGGATTCTAGGCCCATCGAGCCAGAAATTGGTCGAATTCAGTAAAAAACGGTCAAAACTTCACATGGGAGATGTCCACAGGTTTGTGGGCTCTACACAAACTTACAGGACCATTTGCAGCTCAATTCTGATGTTCTTCATCTTGAAAAGATGGTAAACCCTGCACCATGTTAAGCTTCTTCGGTAGCTTCAAGTTGTTGAAGTTCAGATGTCCCAATCGTCTATGCCATAAGTCTATGGGCATGATTTTTTCCATAGTCAGCTGACATCCTTCTGTACTAAGGTATTCAATTTGTACAAGCCACCTTTCACTTATTTCTGTCCATTAGCAATGACTTTGTACTTATGATCCATGTCCTTTATTAGGCATTTGTCATTGAAGAATTCTACTTTCAGGCGAGACACCTACAGACAATAGATTCTCCTTTAAGTTAGGCACATAAAGCACATTTTGGATCAATTGTATTTTACCATTTGCTAACTTGATGGAGATAACTCCAATGCCTTTGATCTGACACTCTTCACCATTATCAACCTTATTACCACCCTCAATCATCTTCAATTGATAAAACCATTCATGGTGCGTGCCTGTCATATGTCTCGTAGCCCCTGAATCTATGTACCAACAAGATTCATCATTGCATTGACATGATAATACAGAGATGAAAGTGTCTGAGATTTCACCATCTCCTTCCTCAAGAAGATTTTCTGAATCCTCTAGCTTGCCCTGCTTGATATCAGCCAACCTTTTCCTGCACCTTTTGGCCCAATGTCCAGGTTTATGGCAATAATAACATTTGTCTTTCTTTTTTTACTTGTCGGATGATTCCGCTTGATCACCAGAAGAGTTCTTATTTCACTTGTTCTTTTTCTTCTGCTTGCCTTTTCCTTTTACCATCAAGGCTTTGTCCTCATTGCCCTTGATTTGGCCATTATAAAGCTCCCTTCGTTGTTCTTCTTGGAGCATAATTCCATGCAGCTCTTTGTGAGAAATCTAAAATTGTTTAGTCAAGTTTAGTCATATTTTGGTTAATTGTCAATATTAGGCCAATATGCATTTTAGACTTAGAGATAAACTTTGTGAAAGTTATTTTAGTCTAATTTCATTTGAGTTACCACTTTTAGAAAGTGTGGGAAAGTTAGGAGGTCGAGTTTGGACACATTCAAATTTGAGTGTTAGATGCATTGAATTTAGTCATATTGTTGATAGGGTTTTTGTTATGGACGGAAACCAAGATTCATTAATGAGATATGGACCTACTATAAAAGGATGTAAATTTGTGGAGAAAGAGATTCTCTCTCTCTCTCTCTCTCTCTCTCTCTCTCTCTCTCATGCTTATACATGAGTCCTCTTGGGTTCATCTATCCATTGGTGCAGATGTAACCCAAAAGTAACTAATATCCTTGTGAGGCCAGAACACACTAAATGGATTTAGACAAGGTATGAGTCAGTGTATGCATGTGTAGAGTTATCAATAGCAATTCTATGAATAGTTGGTCCATTTCTTAGGACTCTATTCTAGGTGAATCTATGTATAGGGAACTTAGAACTATGCATGGGTATGCGCCCAGGTTGCTTTTGGCTCTATATATTGAGGCCAAACTCGCCCTACTCCTCATTGTGGTCATTGATTCATTGCCAGGGTTTCACTCTACCTTCATGCTTATTATTCCTTGGCTTGGGGGTGAAGCTACTAGAGTTGATTGGTTGCTTCTACTTGGTTGGCTGGTTTCTCCATAGTGTGTTTTCCATTGTGTTTTGTCTTGTAAGCATGATCTTAGGGAGCTTCTCTTATACTATCATTGGTATCTCCTCCAAACCTTTGCTAAATGTGGATGATTCTTTCATAACCTGAAACACAAAAGCCTTGATACCATGTGAAGAATTTCAGATCATTAAGATAAAAAATGTGTCCCTTGATCTTTGGTTAGAAAGTCAACACAATCTACAACATTGCCAATGTAGAGAGATGAAAACTCAATAAGAACTTGATAAAACATCAAATATCTGATAAAATGAAGTTGTTGTCCATACAATAACAATAACCTATTGTATTCCCCACCTGTGGATCCAAAAATAACAAAATATGAGCATTCAACACACAAGATTGCAAGATTTCATCAATATGACGTGGCATAACTAACAGCTTGTTTCATTGGAGTACCGTGTATCCAAGACTAGCACTATACTGAATCCTACTTACTGGCCATGTACATAATAGATAGAGCATGCTAGATTGATTTTTACTCAAAAATTGAGTTCTTTGCATATGTAAATTGGATCTTTTGTACGTCAAAACTCCATTTACGTTTATGAACTTGAGAAATTCTGATTTCACACGTGGCTTACTAGATTTGGGTGATTTTTGATGCATTAGCAAGGTCTCATTAGAGGCTACAAGATTCTATATCAAGTTTTTTGCAATTGCATGTAGAATTTGGAGGATTCAATTTTTTGTGATTTTGTCAAAACCCTAATTTTGATTGGATCTCTATCTTTTGAAGTTGTTGGACTTTAATAGAGTGTGTTTCAATCTTAGGAAGTGGCAAGATTCATTAGATTGTTGGTAGATCATAGGTTGATCAAGAATTCTTCATTCTATGTGTTGATTTGTGAGTAATAGTGCTAGAAGAGAATTGAGAGTTTCCATATATTTGTGATTTTTTTTTGAATGAATTTGCTGTCATTCAAAAGAGTGCTTTGAGCATTGAAACAAGTTAAAAGGAGAAGATCAGGTCACTTGAACATGGCTACAAGTGGAGGCTTTATGTTGGAGAGCAATGATAGACTAACCTCAATAAATTATTCTACTTGGAAGGTGAGGATGGAGTCCTTATTGGAGATGAATGAGTTGATGGAGATTGTTGCAAGTGTGAATGTTTACAGATCCCCTGCTTCAGAGGATCTGTTTACTATTTTTCTTTTGCTTACTTCTTCTTCAGAACTGTTTGTGCTTGTTACCAGACTTCATGGCATTCATTAGATGTATTCTTAATCTTACAATGCCAAACCAGACAGAAGGGACAGATTATCTTTGTAGTATAATGTCCTGCCTCATGCATAATCAACCAAAATGCAAGCCAATGCATTCAACAAATGATTGACGTTACTGATCAGTTGAACAATGATGAATTCCTACTTCTACTTTGCTGCAAAATGAACTGAAATCAGATCCTAAGCACTACTATACTTGCCTAAATTGACAAAGCAGGAAACAAGAACTAACCTACATCATTTTAGAGGTCCAAGAATCAAGAAACCAACCAGTATTTTGATTCTTGGACATCTCAAGAACATCAAAAACTAGAACGTTGGAGGATATGCAAGATTTATACCACATTTCTAGCCTATTTAGTTTACTTGAATACTGGCTCCTACATTAATCCACAAACAATAAAGAAGACTAATCCACTCTAGGAAAGCAGCAAATCTAATCCACTCTACAATCCACAACCACACACAAAGGAGGGAAGGGCAAGATCATGAATGCATCACTCAAGAAACAAACATGATCAAGGAGCTCAATGGATGCACCAAACTCGTGAAGGCTCTTCTCATTTCAGCATGGAGTAGATACATTACACAAAAAGCTCCTCTTCACAAAGAGGGAGTCTCTTAAATAAGCAATATAGCTCCTTAGGTGGCATCCTAGTGGAATTTCCACATTTCACAAATTACAAGTGGAATAATGCTCTCCACTAGAGGTCACCATCATAAGGTGGCTCACTCTACTTTCTTTAAGAGGGGTCTACTTGCATTTATTACATTTGCCTAGAAATACTAGTTCCTACATGGTCATTCCATCTTCCGAGATTCACCGTGAGGCTTACACAGTTCTTGCTTGTCATTCCTAACTAGCATTTCTTGGCTCTCAGTCTTTGTTACTCTCGTCTTCTCAGAGACCTCCTCGGTCTAAGGTGAGAGGTGCTCTTGAGTTGCTCTGTCCAAGTATCTTGGGGATTCGTCAGAATCAGCCAACATCATCCCACCCCTAATGTGTTGCAGGACCCACTGCAACTCATATTGGATGATATTGCTCCGCTATTGGCACCTTCGATTGTCACTTGGAAAAGCATAGATCCTCGTTCTCTTGCATAAAACCAGGTGCTTATTGTTGCCAGTCTTTATCAAAAAATTGTTTTCGCAGATTGCGACAATTTAACTAGAATGTCTTATTGCTATAGGTGGTTGACATTCTCAAAATTGGAGAGCTCCCAACAGCTTCACAACTCTACATGCATGAGTGTTCCCTCATGTCCTTTTTACCACTTGTATCTGCCATTGACGGTTTCATCTTTGGTTTCTTGGCAGGTACTAACTCCTGGGAGGTTGTATCCTCCATTTTACTTCTGGGTTCGCTCAATTGAAGTTCCAGTCTTGTCGATGCTCTTTTTTGAAGGTAGCACAAATCTTGGTTATTAGTCACAAGGGGATGGACTCATCATCATAGTTCTACAGTTGCAGCTTTGGACCCTTGCAATATTGAGCTTTGACCACCACTTGCTGGGTGAGGAGCTCGTTTTATTTTGCAGGTTTACGGTTGTCTTCATCTTTCTTTTTCTGCAGCTCTTTCTTTTGATCCGTTACTTTTGGACCTCTCTGGGATTCATACGAGGAGATTCAACTATCATTGCTCTAGAGAGTTTCTTTTGATCAAGATTGATCTGTCTCATCTGTTGTTTAAGTTTTTTCCTTTCCTCCTCAGCTTCTTTGCTTAATTTTTTATGTTTTCTAGCTGCTTCGCCTACTTCTTAGATCGTCTTTTGGCTGATCAACCATTGTAGGTGGTAGTTGGTCTCTGCAAGACATTTGCAATGATCCATGAGTTGCTTTGGTAAGACTGTAGCGCAGGCATCCCAAAGGGAGCCGGGAACCACAACTTAGCTTCCCAGCCTTCAACTCTTGCCATCCAAACCCACTTGACATACAAGCAACCAACTCGCCAACAACGATCAGACTTAACCAACTTGAAGTTCCGAAAACCAACATTGAGATCCAACCTGGCGCCATGCCAGATCGGGGGTCCCGATGTGGGTGACTCCCCTCCAAGCAAGCCGCCCAACATACATCAAACTTAACCAACTCGAAGCTTCGTTACAAACGAGTAACATCTATTCCAAGCAAGCGGTCTGACTTACACCAGACTTAACCAACTGAAAGCTTCGTCACGAGCGCTGGAAGCCAACTTGGCGCCATGCCAGACTGGACAGCCATAAACAGGTAACATCCACCCAAGCAAGCCATCCAACTCAGCCGACAGGTTAGAGTCCGTTCCCCAAGAGCTTAACCCATTCACGTTCATGCAAGGAACACTCCGAACCACAAGCCACGATAGATATGGAAACAACCAGTTCCTGGACTAAATGGTCCCGACAGCATACCGCTGGCGCCACGGACCAAATGGTCCCGACGGCATACCGCTGGCGTCCCGAGATACAATCCTCAGCTATGTGCCAAGTTAAAAATTTTGAAAGCGGCCTTACAACTGGCGCCTTCACCGAACACTGAAACCCAGAAGGTAATCAGAGTCAGTTTGAGAAAAATCCCACTTTATTGATAAATCTGAGAAGGTTACATTTCAAGTGTGTGACCGACCCTAGTCTCCGGGGCGCTAGCATGCCAAGGCGAGAGCCATGACAACATTCCAGCAAGGGAGGCTGAGACTTGGTTGGAGCTCGCCCTGAGTCGCAACCTGCACTCCCCTATAGTATTGGTGTGATTCGGCACCCCCCCCTCATACCAAGCACTCTACCCAAGCTGGTAAAGCACATTTTTCTCTCTCTAGGATTTTCTCTTTCTAGAAAGTCATTTTCTCTCTCTAGATTTTATTGATCCCCAGGCTTCCTTTAATCATGCCTAGATCGTGTGAGGTGATTGCACTGGTCACAGTGGCGCCGGGAGCAGCAGGGGTGCTGTTGGCGCCGGGGACATAGCTGGCGCCGATGGCGCCGAAAGTAAAGCTTGTAAAGGTAGTTTTACAACATCCACCCCACCTTTATAAAATCTGATGTCCTCATCAGATGTCAGATTAAAGTAAAGGTGTCTCCCAATTAAAATAACTATACATTTAAGCTACTTGGCACAGTACTCAATTTACTGGCCACTTTTTATTAACATTGAAGCTGGCACACCACAAGTCGGAGGCTCAGCTCTTTGTACTGAAAAATTACATAACTTGAAAATATATCTTTGTCTGGGAAAAGCGTAGATTTGATATCGCTTTCGTAAAACCCGAGAACCTTATTAACTGGTGACAGAGGCCTTTCTTTGAAATGTTCGCCCCTGTCGCTTCTGACTTTCGACTTTGGAACTCCTTTGAGCTCCTGATTTGTCCTTGATGCACTTTGTGTTGAACTCCCTGAGCTCCAGATTTGTTCAGTTCCGCACAGGTATCAAGACTCCTTGAGCTGAAGGATTTATCGTTTGATTGCCCACTTTATAGTCCACTCTGTGCCTTGTTGCTTCTGCACCTTGATTTCTCTCCTTGTCCAAGCCTGATCTTGATACTTTTCCATCTTGGCTCTTTAAGGTAGGCAAAGATTGAGTACTCTGCAATGCACCTCTCACTTAGCTTGAAGTAGCTCTTTGAATCAGCCCAAATGTAACTATTGACCTCATGGAAAGCCAAAGGGTCGCACCAGTTTGATCCGCATCCGAACTATCTCTTCGCGTTTGTTTGAAGCACCATCTCCGTCGCGCAAAACTTGACTTTCACAATTCCATCACTGGTTAGTTGCCTCACATTCAAAACAAGAAGTGTACATCGAGCTTGGCTTCAAGTAGCTCTCTTTGAATCAAAAACATGCACCCAGAGTTTGCACTAATCCGATCTCAACGCGAACTGTCCCTTAGCGTCCGTTCGAAATACCAAGTCTCTCATGCAAGACTCAACTTTCACAGTTCCTTCATTGATCAGCTGCCTTACACGTAACACAAGCCAGCGTACTCATATGTTTCCTCATCATTGCTGGTCCAGAGAAAGCCTATAACAAACTTTCCTTTCCACAACAAAAACTTGTCAACTTATTAGGTCCAAAGTTCGCCAGTCTCCTCGTGTGAGTATGGCTAGGTCACCTTGAATTTGCCCCCATTTTGATCAACTTTCATTCAAAATTTGCCCCAAGAGAGAGGTGTGTGTGATAGTTCCCCTCCACTTAATAAATCAGCTGATCGGACTTAGAGTAGATTTCTTCGGACAAAAAGCCTTTCCAACACTTTGCTTCCCATCTGCTAGGATTATGGCTCGATCCAACTTGTTGCCAATCTCTGAAGGGGATCCTAGTCTTTTCCCCTTTGAGGAAAAACCCAACTGATACTGGATATCACCCATGCTCAATGAGTTTCAGTTCCGAAGGTGGCCGTCCCAAAATGAAGACCAACTGCTATAGAAGATCTCCCCTGAAATTACCCTTTCCAACTTTTGACTTCCTGCTTGCGTCTGGTGGGCGTTGTCGCAAATGAAACTAACCCAAGAAACAGGCTAGCCATCCATCCTTTGCAAGCATTGAGTCATTTCGTTGTTGTTCACGTGTGAGTACTTAAACTGCAAATCCGCCACACAGATTCTGGATATCGCCCATGCTCAGTGAGTTTCAGTTCCGAAGGTGGCCGTCCCAAAATGAAGACCAACTGCTCCATAGAAGATCTCCCCTAAAATGGCCCTTTTCAACTTTTGACTTCCTGCTTGTGTCTAGTGGGCGTTGTCGCAAATGAAACTAACCCAAGAAACAGGCTAGCCATCCATCCTTTGCAAACATTGAGTCGTTTCGTTGTCGTTCATGTGTGAGTACTTGAACTGCAAATCCGCCCCACAGATTCTGTAGTCCTCTTTGTTTGATGGTATCAGCCTTCAAAAGAAAAGGTTCCTTCTCGAGCCATCAGCTCCTTGTATCACAAGCAATTATGCAAACCATGCAAAGCACGAGTACTAAGACTCACCACGAATACGTACAAGTAAGACACTCAGGCAGGTTTACTAACAAGTAACAAAGACAAGGTCCCCCTTTGAGATGGTCCTGCCAACGGACCTTTGCCTGGCCGCGCCCATACAAATCGATCACGGAATCAGCCCACATAGGACACCCCTCCAACTATTCGTGCTTTCACCATTAAGCAGCACATTGCCTCAGTCACGCCCCACCACTTTTTGGTCGATAGCCCTTATAGCTAAACAATCGGCAGCTATCCCGCACCGGCAGCTAACCACCCGTGCTTTACACTCGAATTCGAGCAGCATCTCTGTATCAATGGTTAACCCGTACAGTTCGAATATGTCGCCCCGCACCCCACAAGGTACAGACCGTGCTTTCACCTCCCTAGGCAGCACTTTGCCTCATCCGTCCTACGTGCTAACAACGCCAGGCCCGAACCGCGAGAATTGACTGTGCTTACACCTCAAGGGCAGCACCTTGACTCATCAAGTCCCCCGTTCTGCCGACCACCCCGACCGTGGACGCACCTGTGCTTACACTGTGGGCAGCACCTTGCACAACAGTTGTCTTGATGAACCCCAAACCGTGGCCATTTCCGTGAGATCCGCATAGCTGACCGGCCAGTCGGCTCTGATACCACATGTAGTGCAGGCATCCCAAAGGGAGCCGGGAACCACGACTTAGCTTCCCAGCCTTCAACTCTTGCCATCCAAACCCACTTCACATACAAGCAACCAACTCGCCAACAACGATCAGACTTAACCAACTTGAAGTTCCGAAAACCAACATTGAGATCCAACCTGGCGCCATGCCAGATCGGGGGTCCCGATGTGGGTGACTCCCCTCCAAGCAAGCCGCCCGACTGTAGCGCAGGCATCCCAAAGGGAGCCGGGAACCACGACTTAGCTTCCCAGCCTTCAACTCTTGCCATCCGAACCCACTTGACATACAAGCAGCCAACTCGCCAACAACGATCAGACTTAACCAACTTGAAGTTCCGAGGACCAACATTGAGATCCAACCCGGCGCCATGCCAGATCGAGGGTCCCGATGTGGGTGACTTCCCTCCAAGCAAGCCGCCCGACATACATCAAACTTAACCAACTCGAAGCTTCGTTACAAACGAGTAACATCCATTCCAAGCAAGCGGTCTGACTTACATCAGACTTAACCAACTGAAAGCTTCGTCACGAGCGCTGGAAGCCAACCTGGCGCCTCGTCAGATTGGATAGCCATAAACAGGTAACATCCACCCAAGCAAGCCATCCAACTCAGCCGACAGGTTAGAGCCCGTTCCCCAAGAGCTTAACCCATTCACGTTCATGCAAGGCACACTCAGAACCACAAGCCGCGACAGATATGGAAACAACCAGTTCCTGGACCAAATGGTCCCGACAGCATACCGCTGGCGCCACGGACCGAATGGTCCCGACGGCATACCGCTGGCGTCCCGGGATACGACCCTCAACTATGTGCCAAGTTAAAAATTTTGAAAGCGGCCTTACAACTGGCGCTTTTACCGAACACTGAAACCCAGAAGGTAATCAGAGTCAGTTTGAGGAAAATCCCACTTTATTGATAAATCTGAGAAGGTTACATTTCAAGTGTGTGACCGACCCTAGTCTCTGGGGCGCTAGCATGCCAAGGCGAGAGCCATGACAACATTCCAGCCAGGGAGGCTGAGACTTGGTTGGAGCTCGCCCTGAGTCGCAACCCGCACTCCCCTATAGTATTGGTGTGATTCGGCACCCCCCCTCATACCAAGCACTCTACCCAAGCTGGTAAAGCACGTTTTTCTCTCTCTAGGATTTTCTCTTTCTAGAAAGTCATTTTCTCTCTCTAGATTTTATTGATCCCCAGGCTTCCTTTAATCATGCCTAGATCGTGTGAGGTGATTGCACATCGATCTGAGCTCTCTGGACTCCGCTAGAACCGATCAAAGATTTTCAGCCATAGGAACTTGGCGCCGACTGGATTTTGGTCACAGTGGCGCCGGGAGCAGCGCCGGCGCCGTTGGCGCCGGGAGCAGCAGGGGCGCTGCTGGCGCCGGGGACATAGCTGGCGCCGGAAGTAAAGCTTGTAAAGGTAGCTTTACAACATCCACCCCACCTTTATAAAATCTGATGTCCTCATCAGATGTCAGATTAAAGTAAAGGTGTCTGTCTCCCAATTAAAATGACTATACATTTAAGCTACTTGGCACAGTACTCAATTTACTGGCCACTTTTTATTAACATTGAAGCTGGCACGCCACAAGTCGGAGGCTCAGCTCTTTGTACTGAAAAATTACACAACTTGAAAATATATCTTTGTTTGGGAAAAGCGTAGATTTGATATCGCTTTCGTAAAACCCGAGAACCTTATTAACTGGTGACAGAGGCCTTTCTTTGAAATGTTCGCCCCTGTCGCTTTTGACTTTCGACTTTGGAACTCCTTTGAGCTCCTGATTTGTCCTTGATGCACTTTGTGTTGAGCTCCCTGAGCTCCAGATTTGTTCAGTTCCGCACAGGTATCAAGGCTCCCTGAGCCGAAGGATTTATCGTTTGATTGCCCACTTTATGTTCCACTCCGTGCCTTGTTGCTTCTGCACCTTGATTTCTCTCCTTGTCCCAGCCTGATCTTGATACTTTTCCATCTTGGCTCTTTAAGGTAAGCAAAGATTGAGTACTCCGCAATGCACCTCTCACTTAGCTTGAAGTAGCTCTTTGAATCAGCCCAAATGTAACCATTGACCTCGTGGAAAGCCAAAGGGTCGCACCAGTTTGATCCGCATCCGAACTATCTCTTCACGTTTGTTTGAAGCACCATCTCCGTCGCGCAAAACTTGACTTTCACAATTCCATCACCGGTCAGTTGCCTCACAGTAAAAAACAAGAAGTGTACATCGAGCTTGGCTTCAAGTAGCTCTCTTTGAATCAAAAACATGCACCCAGAGTTTGCACTAATCCGATCTCAACGCGAACTGTCCCTTAGCGTCCGTTTGAAATACCAAGCCTTTCATGCAAGACTCAACTTTCACAGTTCCTTCATTGATCAGCTGCCTTACACGTAACACAAGCCAGCGTACTCATATGTTTCCTCATCATTGCTGGTCCAGAGAAAGCCTATAACAAGCTTTCCTTTCCCAACAAAAACTTGTCAACTTATTAGGTCCAAAGTTCGCCAGTCTCCTCGTGTGAGTATGGCTAGGTCACCTTGAATTTGCCCCCATTTTGATCAACTTTCATTCAAAATTTGCCCCAAGAGAGAGGTGTGTGGTGTGATAGTTCCCCTCCACTTAATAAATCAGCTGATCGGACTTAGAGTAGAGTTCTTCGGACAAAAAGCCTTTCCAACACTTTGCTTTCCATCTGCTAGGATTATGGCTCGATCCAACTTGTTGCCAATCTCTGAAGAGGATCCTAGTCTTTTCCCCTTTGAGGAAAAACCCAACTGATACTGGATATCACCCATGCTCAGTGAGTTTCAGTTCCGAAGGTGGCCGTCCCAAAATGAAGACCAACTGCTCCATAGAAGATCTCCCCTGAAATTGCCCTTTCCAACTTTTGACTTCCAGCTTGCGTCTGGTGGGCGTTGTCGCAAACGAAACTAACCCAAGAAACAGGCTAGCCATCCATCCTTTGCAAACATTGAGTCGTTTCGTTGTCGTTCACGTGTGAGTACTTGAACTGCAAATCCGCCCCACAGATTCTGTAGTCCTCTTTGTTTGATGGTATCAGCCTTCAAAAGAAAAGGTTCCTTCTCGAGCCATCAGCTCCTTGTATCACAAGCAATCATGCAAACCAGGCAAAGCACGAGTACTAAGACTCACCACGAATACTTACAAGTAAGACACTCAGGCAGGTTTACTAACAAGTAACAAAGACAAGGCCCCCCTTTGAGATGGTCCTGCCAACGGACCTTTGCCTGGCCGTGCCCATACAAATCGATCACAGAATCAGCCCACATAGGACACCCCTCCAACCATCCGTGCTTTCACCATTAAGCAGCACATTGCCTCAGTCACGCCCCACCACTTTTTGGTCGATAGCCCTTATAGCTAAACGATCGGCAGCTATCCTTGAATATACCACCCCCGTGGACGCACCCGTGCTTTCACCGTCAGGCAGCACATTGCCTCAGTAACGCCCCCACCAAATCTAGTCGATAGCCCTTATAGCTAAACGATCGGCAGCGTACCCCCCAATCGTGGACGCACCCGTGCTTTCACCGTTAGGCAGCACATTGCCTCAGTAACGCCCCCACAAAATTTGGTCGATAGCCCTTATAGCTAAACGAATGGCAGCTATCCTTGAATATACCACCCCCGTGGACGCACCCGTGCTTTCACCGTTAGGCAGCACATTGCCTCAGTAATGCCCCCACCAAATTTAGTCGATAGCCCTTATAGCTAAACGATCGGCAGCATACCACCCAAATCGTGGACGCACCCGTGCTTTCACCGTTAGGCAGCACATTGCCTCAGTAACGCCCCCACCAAATTTGGTCGATAGCCCTTATAGCTAAACGAACGGTGGTCATCGTGAATATGTCACCCCGCACCCCACAAGGCACAGACCGTGCTTACACCATCCTAATGGCAGCACATTGCCTCATCTGTCCTACGTGCAGACGGCGCCAGGCCCGAACCGCGGAAACTGACCGTGCTTACACCTCAAGGGCAGCACTTTGACTCATCAAGCCCCCGTCCTGCCAACCACCCCGACCGTGGACGCACCCGTGCTTACACTGTGGGCAGCACCTTGCACAACAATTGTCTTGATGAACCCCAAACCGTGGCCATTTCCGTGAGATTCGCATAGCTGACCGGCCAGTCGGCTCTGATACCACATGTAGCGCAGGCATCCCAAAGGGAGCCGGGAACCACGACTTAGCTTCCCAGCCTTCAACTCTTGCCATCCGAACCCACTTGACATACAAGCAGCTAACTCGCCAACAACGATCAGACTTAACCAACTTGAAGTTTCGAGGACCAACATTGAGATCCAACCCGGCGCCATGCCAGATCGGGGGTCCCGATGTGGGTGACTTCCCTCCAAGCAAGCCGCCCGACATACATCAAACTTAACCAACTCGAAGCTTCGTTACAAACGAGTAACATCCATTCCAAGCAAGCGGTCTGAGTTACATCAGACTTAACCAACTGAAAGCTTCGTCACGAGCGCTGGAAGCCAACCTGGCGCCTCGTCAGACTGGACAGCCATAAACAGGTAACATCCACCCAAGCAAGCCATCCAACTCAGCCGACAGGTTAGAGCCCGTTCCCCAAGAGCTTAACCCATTCACGTTCATGCAAGGCACACTCAGAACCACAAGCCGCGACAGATATGGAAACAACCAGTTCCTGGACCAAATGGTCCCGACAGCATACTGCTGGCGCCACGGACCGAATGGTCCCGACGACATACCGCTGGCGTCTCGGGATACGACCCTCAGCTATGTGCCAAGTTAAAAATTTTGAAAGCGGCCTTACAACTGGCGCTTTTACCGAACACTGAAACCCAGAAGGTAATCAGAGTCAGTTTGAGGAAAATCCCACTTTATTGATAAATCTGAGAAGGTTACATTTCAAGTGTGTGACCGACCCTAGTCTCTGGGGCGCTAGCATGCCAAGGCGAGAGCCATGACAACATTCCAGCCAGGGAGGCTGAGACTTGGTTGGAGCTCGCCCTGAGTCGCAACCCGCACTCCCCTATAGTATTGGTGTGATTCGGCACCCCCCTCATACCAAGCACTCTACCCAAGCTGGTAAAGCACGTTTTTCTCTCTCTAGGATTTTCTCTTTCTAGAAAGTCATTTTCTCTCTCTAGATTTAATTGATCCCCAGGCTTCCTTTAATCATGCCTAGATCGTGTGAGGTGATTGCACATCGATCTGAGCTCTCTGGACTCCGCTAGAACCGATCAAAGATTTTCAGCCATAGGAACTTGGCGCCGACTGGATTTTGGTCACAGTGGCGCCGGGAGCGGCGTCGGCGCCGGGAGCAGCAGGGGCGCTGCTGGCGCCGGGGACATAGCTGGCGCCAGAAGTAAAGCTTGTAAAGGTAGCTTTACAACACCGACATACATCAAACTTAACCAACTCGAAGCTTCGTTACAAACGAGTAACATCTATTCCAAGCAAGCGGTCTGACTTACATCAGACTTAACCAACTGAAAGCTTCATCACGAGCGCTGGAAGCCAACCTGGCGCCATGCCAGACTGGACAGCCATAAACAGGTAACATCCACCCAAGCAAGCCATCCAACTCAGCCGACAGGTTAGAGTCCGTTCCCCAAGAGCTTAACCCATTCAGGTTCAAGCAAAGAACACTCCGAACCACAAGCCACGACAGATATGGAAACAACCAGTTCCTGGACTAAATGGTCCCGACAGCATACCGCTGGCGCCACGGACCGAATGGTCCCGACGGCATACCGCTGGCGTCCCGGGATATGACCCTCAGCTATGTGCCAAGTTAAAAATCTTGAAAGCGGACTTACAACTGGCGCTTTTACCGAACACTGAAACCCAGAAGGTAATCAGAGTCAGTTTGAGAAAAATCCCACTTTATTGATAAATCTGAGAAGGTTACATTTCAAGTGTGTGACCGACCCTAGTCTCCGGGGCGCTAGCATGCCAAGGCGAGAGCCATGACAACATTCCAGCAAGGGAGGCTGAGACTTGGTTGGAGCTCGCCCTGAGTCGCAACCCGCACTCCCCTATAGTATTGGTGTGATTCGGCACCCCCCCTCATACCAAGCACTCTACCCAAGCTGGTAAAGCACGTTTTTCTCTCTCTAGGATTTTCTATTTCTAGAAAGTCATTTTCTCTCTCTAGATTTTACTGATCCCCAGGCTTCCTTTAATCATGCCTAGATTGTGTGAGGTGATTGCACATCGATCTGAGCTCTCTGGACGTCGCTAGAACCGATCAAAGATTTTCAGCCATAGGAACTTGGCGCCGGCTGGATTCTGGTCACAGTGGCGCCGGGAGCAGCAGGGGTGCTGCTGGCGCCGGGGACATAGCTGGCGCCGATGGCGCCGAAAGTAAAGCTTGTAAAGGTAGCTTTACAACATCCTATAAAAAACTAATGATTTTTCAGAAGAACAGTGAACTGATGATAAACAAATAGATGGAAGGAAGGGTAGTGGTGGTAGCAACAGTGGTAGATGGTGTGGGCGATAGGCATGAGAATAGGTGCAGAAGTATGACAAGAAGCTGGTTGAAAAAGGAGACTGATTTTCCCAATGCTTGTGTTTCTCTTTCCTGAAGGATCTTCGTCGTGACTGGGGTACTTCTTCTGATTGAGCTACTTTGGATTGCCCATCTATCTTCTTAGCCTTGTCGTTTTCATATTTGACTTGTGACCTTGGCTATCAATCTTGCTGATGTTGTTGCTGGCAGTGGAACCCCCCCCCCCCCACCAAAAAAAAAAAAAAAAAAAAAAAAAAAATCTGTTGGTGGGGATGTTGGTACTTGTAACTGTTCATGCTCAAGATTGGATCGGTGTGTTTAACACATAGTTAAAACACGTTGAACATGCGACTGGATTAAAGATTAAACAAATTTTAACTAAATTTGTTTCGATCTTACTGAAGTTGACTCGAAGATTAATATGGCAATGAGATACAAGAATCAACTCGGATGTGATTTGTACTGCGCAGATTTGGGATAACAAAATTCTATAAATACTAAAATGCTTGAAAAACATATTGTTTTATAAGCATATAAAAAAAATAATCAACATTTTCTAATTATAAATCACATTTGATGCAATATACCAAAAATAAATTTAGCATGAGATCAATCATTTTTTAACCTTTGTAGACTTGTACGTGACATGTAAAACCATATCAATGTTTTCCTTTAAGAGACAATTTCCTTATGGTTGATATTTGTTTTATCTCTTCATACTCTACAATTTGGATACAAATAATGGACCAATTGCAAGCAATTGTTCTGTCTATATTGTTTAAGGTCTTTTGTTTCATATATACACTAAGGCTCCCTCATTCCGAGAAAGTTATGAACTTATGTAGCAAAGATTCACGGCCTTATGCAATTATTTTAATCAAAAGAAAGATGAGTCCTTTGTAAGACACTCATACATAAGAAAATCACCAAAAAAAAACCATCATGTAAACATCATCCAAAATCTCTTTGCAAATGATATAAAAAAGTGAAATGAATGCAATAAAATAGTTTTGAGTCAATCATTGCATTTTGGTTCCATGAAATTTAGAATAGATCTCAAATTCACTACATGCTTGAATGGAGATGAATTTATGCTATACAATTTTTTGCTTTGGACTCCTTAAACAAGCAGTAGACTCATGATTACTTCTATGTCTTTTGTTGAAAATATGTTTTCACGACTATAATTATAAAATAAATTTGCAATATCAATTAGCAAAAGTCCTAAATCATGCAAAGGTCTGGGTATATTAATCATGATCCCCAAGATATGAGATAAGCACCATCGTATGAGCTTTTGATTCTCCTCCTCTTTAAAGCTTTGCATGGTACCTTCTTGGTGTTTTTGGCCAATGCCCATAATAAGTAGAGCAAAGAGCAACATTGAATACCTCTATAACTGCTACATCATTAGCCCCCCTTTTCATATCATTTGTTGATTTTGCAATAAGAGAATATATGAATTTTTGAAATAGATCCAATGAAAGGGTGTGCATAAAATCATAAATTAAATCTGTTGAGAGATTGTTGTAGATTTCATATAACTTCCGAAAAATTGACTCTCCTGGTAGCCCAACACTTTTTAAAATTTCTTCTCTTTCAACTTGTCTATAGACACTCTTTGATCATGATAATACCTCAATAATTTAGAAATCAATTGCTTGGGTGGTGGAAATTTGGCTTGATATCTATTTAAATAAAAAAAACTCCTAATAAAAATTACATTTCTATTGTTCAAAGTAGCTTGAGTTTTAACCCTCTGACAGAAAGCTTGGCTACCGTATTTGACGAGACCAATTTTACATTGGTCGGATGATCCCCAATTATCATCATCAGCATAGCATGGATTTGACAAACTCTTCATCAAGTTGACACATCACTAAAAATATATTTTGCAGGGTAGCTATAACATAACTCAATTTCACCTATAGAAATGCATTCTAACCCATCCACCACCAAAGGTCTAAGAAATGTGCCAAAAACATCACCTGAGCATTTAATACACTTTTTGCAACTGAAGGGCAAAACCAACACTGGTAAAGTCTCACAATTACTCTATAATCTTTTTGCATTGTTCAAGATGTCTGAAAGCCATAAGGGTGCAAAAGCAGGGCAAAGTTTCAATAATTACCCTACAAATTACACACAATTTTGGTTACATATAAGTTATATTCACACAAAATTGACATACAAAATATAAGAAAACCGATTATCATGCACAAGATCTATAGACTTACCTTTTTTCCACACCAAATACGGCTACGAGATTTTTCACACACACAGCTATAAACACCTTCATCTTCTTTCCAACAATCTTGAAGTACTTGATACTTGTTGAAAAATGTTACATATGCCTTTTCATAATAATGTTTTTCACAAATCACAGACAACTCAAACAATGAATCTGCATTCCAAAAATCTTGTGTGGCTCTATATTTTTTAGTATCCCAAAACTTATATAAGCTCTTGTAGGCCTTTTTTCAACCATCGCTCCTTGTTGTGCCACATTTTCAATAGTTCAAGACAAATAGCTCTACTTTTTATCGACAATTATAATTATGAAGTAATAGGTGCATAGTCAAAAGGCACATTGTCTTTCCTTAGTATACTACATTTCGAGCACTTCTCACAACATGACAAGCAGTCAAGCTTGAGTTTTCTCTTTTTTTGGGCATCTTCTTTGTGCCTTCAATAAAGCACATTTTTAATGTAATTTTCATCTTCGCTAAATTGAACTACCTCAGAGGTATGTGGATTATGTTTTGAATCATTACACAATCTAAAATGTTGTACTTCGAATATACCTAGGTCAAAATACATGTTGTTTAATTGCTCTCAACTTGTTGGAATCCTCACTGCATTGACACATAATCGAATCAGCCAAACTATTTGAAGGATGAATACTTTGACCTTCCAGCTAATTCTCATCAATTTCTACACTTTCATCAACTACTACATTCAAATTTCATTTCAAACCATTTGAAAAAGGTCGAAGACCTGGGTGGCCATCTCCAACTACTTCGACCATTTAGTCACTTGACTACTTCGACGATCGACCGATGTATCCAAAGTATCTGAAGTATCCGACTCATTCGACTACTTCGACGATCAAGTCATCTGACTACTTTGACGATCGACTCATTCGAATACTTTGACTCCATCGAGTCACCCATCTCGTTTGACTGATACACACATTGTACAAATGTCATTGTACATCATACTTTATAACTCTATTGCACCTTTTTTGGTTCCATTGTCGATTAGGATTCCAGTGGTTGCATAATTTGGATAGAAGCAATTTTTAGTTGTGAGTCGAGTTACCAGGGATAAGTATAGAATCATTACCAATGTCTTTGGGTGCGAGTAGTTTGGATCTGGGTAAATCCACAATTCTTCGCGGGATGGAGGCTATCTCGATCGGCCGTACTCCGGCGAAGATATTTCAGTGTTTTAAAGGCAAGAAGCATGATGATCTAGACATGCATATTCACCAGTTTCTGGTTGTTTGTCAAGCGAATCGTGAAACTGAAGATATTTCGAGATTGGAATTATTTCCAACCACTTTGAAAGGGAATGCCTTATAGTGAGTGGTATTCACAATATGGGTTGCAGGCGTTCCAGAGTTGAGAAGGGCCTTTTTGAAGAGGTATCGATAAGAACACGAGAATCAAGAAATTTTGGATAAGCTACAGGCCATCAAGCAGAAGCGAACATGTTCACTTATGTTCAACGCTTTAAAGTGTTGGAGAAAAGACTTCAGGATCCACTCATAGACGCTAAACACATCAAATACTTTCGGCATGGATTACATAAGGTTCTCCGAAGGGGAACTACATCTCTACATGGTCAAGGCCTGGAGCAAATTGTGGATGCTGCAAGGCAAGAATGAAATTCAAATACCAAGGAGGAAACTATGAGCTTAATCTCCAACAGGAAGGAGCGACCATTCATTTGCCACCACAATAAGACATGCACGTCACATGGTTGTCCATCTATAGGGGCATATGTGTTGCAACGCATTAGTTGGGTCATTAGAGTTCTCTTGTAGGATTGCTCAAAGGCCACCTACAAGTAGAATTGAGACACTTGAGGGCATTGATTCACACAAAAAATGCAACAAGCTCTTAGTTCCATATTGCAAGAAGTTGCTATATTGCATCACCAACCAAAAGTTGGCTACTCCTATATGTAGCCCAAAGATTAAGCCCATCAAGATGAACCTTCATGATTGTGTTTTACTTTCGAATCTAGTTGTGCACCATACTCTTCTTGGTTCTCTATGCAAGTTAGATATAGATTGTCTACTTTGTGTAGATGTTGTAGCACTCATTTACATAGTTGCTTCTACCATTTGTCTCCTCAAAGTGGGATGGATGTTTTCAAGTGTATCTTGGTGACAGTGCTCATAATAGATTCAAATGTTAACTATTTGCATACCAGAGAGAGTGCATTTGCACTTGTAATTACAAGTGCATTTCTTACAAACCAAGTGTGGTATGCTTGACATTTACAAGAAACTCAAAACATCTTATTAATACATACTTTAGCTCTCTCTCTCTCTCTCTCTCTCTCTCTCTCTCTCTCTCTCTCTCTCTCTCTCTCTCTCTCTCTCTCTCTCTCTCTCTCTCTCTCTCTCTCTCTCTCTCTCTCTCTCTCTCTCTCTCTCTCTCTCTCTCTCTCTCTCTCTCTCTCTCTCTCTCTCTCTCTCTCTCTCTCTCTCTCTCTCTCTCTCTCTCTCTCTCTCTCTCTCTCTCACATAAAACATGTGATCAAGCATAGAAAGCTCTAGAATCTACACAATGAGCCTTGTGGTTGCTCAAATCGAGATACCTCTTAGATGTGAAGATAGTCTATACTGTCTTTTTTTTTTTTTTGCTTCATGTTTATTTTCAAATGTGCTACTTTTAATAGAAGCAAGCTAATTTTGATGTACTCTTGTTGTATATAATTCAACATATCACTACCAAGAAAGAAGAATGTAACATTGAAGAATAAATAAGAATCAACATTGAAGGATAAATAAGAATCTAAACTTTGCATGAAAGTCACTATAGATTAGAAATATCAAGCTCGAAAGATGAGAATCACTATAGATGAGTGAAATGCAAATTTGGATCACTATCATAACATGCAACAAGAGATACCAAGCACAAGAAGAATTTTGAATATCATAAACCCTAATATTGATAAAAAAAAATGCTAAATTGCAACTCTAACCATAGTTAGAATTGGTACATGAAAATTGAAGAGAGAATAAGGCTTTCCTTTCCTCCTAAAATAGATGAATGTAGATCTTAAGATTTTGTAGATTCTAACAAATCCAATACATGTGTACAAACTCTAGTTATGGCTTATGCTAAAAGGTTTGCTAACCAAAAGTAGATTCCACACATGGTAGTTCATTGCCATTAGCACACATTTGACATGGGTGAATAATTTGTTTTTAGAGAGGAAGAATACATAGCAATCATGCTAGTAACCAAATGTTTAATTCCAGTTAAATAGTATGAAATTTGATAGAGAGGATGAAGCTTTTCATTTTCCTCCTAGAATAGTTCAAGGTTTTGTGGATTCTAACAGAACCAATAACTGTGTTCAAACTCTAGTGTGGCTCATGCTAACAGGACACACTAACCAAAAGTGTGGTTTGTACATGATAGTTGATTGCTATTTGCACGCATTTACCGTAGTCATGGCTTATGCTAAAACGACACTCTAACCAATAGTATTCATACATGGTAGGTTTTTGCTATTTTCTATGATATAATTTGAGTAAATAATCATTTACTTGGAGAGGTGAAGCTAACAATCACAATAGCAAGTTGGTAAGTATGAGGCCACTATTTAAAGCTTTAAACATTGAGGCATTGGCCCAAAAATCAAACATTGTCATAAAACATGTAATAAAATGCAAATGGTTGTGATTCAAATTATAAGAAGAAGGCGCACATTTACCATAGTTATTTATGCTAAAATGACACTCTAACCGAGAGTATGATCCATGCATGATATTTATTGCTATTTTCTAACATGCAATTTGAGCAAAGTTTCCACGAAATTCCAACAATGTTTTTGGCAAGATTAGGAAGCTTTGGTGAATTTAAAGTTTGGACTTGAAGATTGAAGTTTAGATATTTAGTTATCAAACTTCGAAGCCTATCACTTTAGGAGTAAACTTGGTGATGGAAGATGAACATGTCTTTCCAACTTATGCATATAGGCTACCAACATAAACATCAAACAAGAGTATTGAGATAAAAAATTGAGAAGTATTTATCATCTCAATTGTGCTACTTTGAGTAGAATCAATCTAACTTCAATGTACTCTTGTCATATATAATTTGGCATGCCTCGACCAAAGAGGAAAAACAACAAGAAGAAGAATATCCTAAACATAACAATGGATAATGTTAAATTGACAGTGGACACTCTAAACAAAAGTAGAATAATGGTACATGAAAATTGAATTCTATTTTCTAGCATTAAAAGATAAATAAAAACTAATGTTGAAGGATAAATAAGAATCTAAACTCTTCATGAAAGTCACTATAGATTATAAATATCAATCTTAAAAGATGATAACTGATATACATGAATAAATCTAAAGTTGAATCATTGTCATAACATACAACAAGAGAAACCAAGCACAAGCAAAATTGTTAATATCCTAAACTCTAATATTGGGAGTCATCAAAACCAGTGGAGCTATTATGGAATTGTTCGAATCATTTTCCAGGGGATTGAGGATCAAAGGGTCTGAACTCTTGGACATCTCAAAAATTTCATTTGGGCCCAGCGGTTCAGAATCATCGAACATATCCATGAAGGCTTGGGTATTTGGTGAAATGGCTCAGGTTTGTGGGGTTGAGGTGGCTTGGGCAGCTGTGACTGGAATGGTAGATCCAATGGTCACAGACTGACCCTGTGAGGAAGCAGAGGTGAGGGATGCATTAGTGAATTGGGGGATGGGTAGTTCAGTGCGAATTGCAGCAGGGGGTGGTAGCGCAACGATGGTTGGTTTCCTAGTGTGACGACGTGATGCGGGAGGTGAGTCAGGAATTACGATCTCGCTACGTACACAATGACGACTATGTGAACTCGATGTTTTCTTGCTGAGAGGATTCAGCCGATGCTTCTTCATATATAGAAAGCATGGAATCCATACTGAATCCATGGATTTTATTATCCAGGTAGGAGGCTGCTAGGAGAGATAATAGTCGACCAACAGCGAACTGCTCTTTGGTATTACTCTTGATAGTTCGTTTGAGCTCTCCAAACACAGTTTTGAACCAATTATATGGTTCAAAAGGTGCTTTAATTAATTTGGCATGAAATTCAACTATCCTATGCAATATCTAGGAAGAAATGTGCTCTTTCCTGAGGTTTCCAACCATCAGGAAGTTATTCAGGAGCTGAGCAGTTGCATGAATGACAGGATCTTTAATGGCCTCTAACAGATAGTCATCATTCGTCCAATAAAGGACATTGGTGGTATCAATCTATGGCTTGTTTGGCATGTTTATGGTTTGGTGAGGCTTGAGTGCCAGATGAAATGCTGATGGTAGCAAGGGCGGCTTCAGTTACGCGCACCTTGTGTGTGGCTCCTTGAAAGGGAACATAAAATTTGGAGTTCTCTTCCTTCCAGGTACTGAATGCAAGAGTGATAAAATCCATATTGATTCGTCTAGAAAAGGCCCGCAAGGTTCATCCACTGAGTGACCATGCCTGTACTAGGAAGTATCATGATGTCCGTTGCAGATGGGACATTATGATGGATGGTTTATCGAGGCAAAAAAGAAGTATCGGTAGAAGACATGATAGGAAAAGAGCAGAAACTAGAAGTAACAATAAAAAGAGTGTATAGAAAGCTGGTAGAAAAGTATTGAAAGTTTTGGTCGCTGAAAAGTCGGCAAAAGCTTCGCTAGCACAAGTGAAAAATGAAATCGAATTCTGCCCTTTTATAGGTTGATCTGGAAGGTCCATTAGACAATGTACTAGTTTGGCTACTCAATTCTGAACAAAAATTTGTAGGCATGTTCAGTACTATGAAAATAAATTATAAAAATCTTGGCAAAGGTCTATGAGGTAGTGAACCGATCCGGCGAAGGTTTTCAAGATCTGGCGAAGGGTCATCCTTTGCCTAAGGACATCATTCGTCCAGGTACTATAATAAATACAAATTTTGATGATCTGGCACTTTTTCCAGCCTAATTTTGGCATTCTGGATCCATCTGTCAGGTCGACGAAAGTTAATGAGGATTGTAAGATGCTCGGCAAAGGTTCTCAAAATGGTAAGTGTCTGGACATTCGCCTAACTCCAAAACAGGTATCATCTTTGGAAAGGAACCTTTGCCCAACCCAGTATAGGCATACCTGGGGTGGATGTATGATCTAAAATCTCATTGAAGGTTTTTAAGGCTATTTGTGCAAAAATGACTCAAAAAGATCATTTTTCATCAAAAATTATCTTCTGAAAGTAGTTTCCTTCCTCTTTTTCCACTCTGATGACTCTTTTGACTTTTGCTCATCATTTTTTTTTTCATGTCTTTTTCTAAAAAAAAAAATTCAATCAAGTAATAAAAAACAAGAAAATTGTAAAACAATCAAAATAAAATAACAAAGTGTTGAATCATTCTGGTTGAACTGGCTGATCTGGCTGCCAAAACTTGCGTAGTCGGCTGCCATTCACCGGAGTGTCGAATCTTCTTCCATCCAAATGTTCTAAAATGACCGCTCCATAGTTCAATATTTCTTTCACTCTATACGGTCCTTCACCCGTGAATTTCAATTTGCCTTATTAGTTTCGTCTTATACATTAGTGCTAGGTCTCCTTCCTTCAAATCTTTTTTGTGTAATCGACAATCGTGCCATGCCTTTCGACGGGCTTTCTCTACTGCTAATGCATGTACTGCCATCAATCTGGTCTCACAAAGTTTTTGTAAAGCCTCATGATGCATCTGGAAGGATTTCGCATCATCCAACTGTTTCATTGCTACTATGCGTAGTGATGGTATCAAAAATTCAATTGGCATAACTGCATCTTGTCCATAAACAAGCTGAAATGACATTTAATTTGTACTACCTTTGTAAGTGGTTCTAAATGCCCATAAAGCCGCATAAAGCTTATGGTCCCAATCAGAACTACTTGCTTCTACCGTTTTTGTCATAATGTTGCAAAGAATCTTGTTGAAAGATTCAGTTTGACCATTACCTCTCGGATAATACGGAGTACTAAACCGATGAATAACGAAAAAGTCTTCCAACAGGCACTTTATCGTTTCATTTACAAAATGTGTTCTGCAATCACTAATGATCTCGATAGGACATCCAAATCTAGTAATAACGTTTTCATAGAGAAATTTAGTCGTTGATTTTGCATCTGCAACTCGAACTGCTTTCTCTTCAACCCATTTGATCATATAATTCGTTGCAACAATGATATATCTGGCCTGAGATCATCTTGTCATAGGATGAATAGGTCCAACATAGTCAAGGCCCCATTTCTCGAACGATGCTTGCTATAAAACTGGATGTAAAGGTTCATACTTCTGTCGAGTAGGACGACGTGCTCGTTGAAAACATCGCATGACTGAATATAATTTTATGTATTTTTGTGAGTGTAGGCCACCAACATCCTGATTGTAAAAGTTTTCGAACAGTGATATCCATTGAAAAATGTCCTCCGCTCATGCCATTATGAGAAAACATGACAAGTCCAAGTATTTCATGTGGCAAAACACATCTTCATAAAATATCATCCATTCTTCGTTGATACAATTGTCCAGCAATCAATGATAAGGTTGTGCCTTATGAATTAATTGTCTCTTCTGTACTTTTGTCAAGGTGTCATTAGGTTGGCCAAGCATAAGATATTCAACAATATCTGTTGCCCACTCAAGTACTGCTTCTACATAAAATAATGCAGCATCTGGTAGTTCATCATCCACTTCAGTATTAACAGGCATTGGTCGGCTAGATAATGTTGTTAACCCTTTCGAACCACAACTCGAAAATCAAATTCGGTCAAGAAAAGTAGCCATCTCGCAATATGCCTTGTGTTGCATGTCTTGTTCACCAAATAAACTAATGGCTGATGATCAGTATAAAATGCAAAATGCGTTGCCAATAAATAATGTCAAAATTTTTTAACAAAAAAAATCATGGCCAACGTTTCATGTTCAGTTGTCGAATAATTCTTCTCAGGATCGGTAAGCTGCCTGCTTGCAAACCCGATAGGATAATCTTTCTTGTATTCACATGGTTGTGTCAAAACTGATCCAATGGCATATTTCGATGCATCAATGTGAATGTGAAACTCAATTGTCCATATTGGAGCTCATAGTATAGAAACAAACTTTGTAGATGCCTTCACGCATTGATTCTTTCTTTCTTTCAGACAGATTGTCAGTAATAGGTTCATAACCTTTATAGTTTGTGAATTAGCTTTCTGAAGCATGTGGTTACGTCCGCTATTGTTTTGTGCTTGCCTACATTATTGACTTTTATATTTTGTTATACTTAATCTGATTACAGCTCTGTCTGGTTCTGCGTTCAGATTCGTGTCAATACTATAATGCTTTTCTACATTCTATCTGGCTGTCTAATAGATTCGTCTGGTTGTCAGCTATTTGCTTCTGCTACGACCATGCATTAAAACTTTAAAATTATCATATTCTTGTGTTCACCTACTAAGTCACCAGCAGTGCACGCACCGAGAAGAAATGTTAATCTCTTCTGACAAGGTCGTTAGGACATTGTCACCGATTCCTTTGTATTTCTGCATACTGCCAGAAAACAAGTGTATTTCTGCAGAGCGTGCGACTGTACAAGTATTTACAACAACTAATGAATGGATCTAGATTAGTAATGAGATAAGAGATGGAGAGGATAGAAATCCAACACTTCCTATTAGTTTGGATCTTTGAATGGCTTGATTCGGAAATTCAAGATAGCACAAATTTTTTTGTGTGCTTCCTGATTTAACCCTTTTGTAAATATATCAGCTGCCATGTACTGGGTTGTACAAAATTTTAGACTTACCTCCTTGTTGAGTAATTTACTATTGATGTAATGGTACTTAATCTCATGCTTGGTCCTAGAGTGAAATCTAGGATTGATTGATAATGCAATAGCACTCTGATTGTCCCACTGAATAATCGTTGGAGCAAATTGTCTGAGACCAATATCAGACAATAATAATCTCAACCAAATTGTCTCTTTGGTAGTCTGAGAGACTGCAATGTATTCTAATTCTGTAGATGACATTGCAATGGAGGTTTGTTTTCGCTAGTTCCATGGTCTTGGACCATTATTGAACAGGGAGGCAAGTCCAAAAGTCGAACTTCTGGTGTCGATATCGTCTGCCCAATTTGCATCTATATATCCATGAAGTGTATGGATATCGGATGATTCGACATCACCATAGCAGATACAAAGGTCAATGGTAGCTTGTACATATCTGATTACTCTAAAAAGAGCTTTCTAGTGGATCATAGCAGGATTAGCCATATATTGGCTTAAAGAGCTGATGGTGTATGCAAGATCATGCCTTGCAACTTCGTCCAAAATCTATTCTGTTAACGACAATGGAAAGTGATCCTTTATAGTAAATGAGTTAAGTTTGCGGTAATCCACACAAACTCGTAAGTTGCCATTCTTCTTCGGCACAATTACAATAGGGCTTAACCAAGGTGTATAATCGATAGTGTATATAAATCCCACCTTTACTATTTTTTCAATCTCATCCCTAACCCGTTCCACATGCTTTGGATTCATCCGATACCGTTGTTGGCGAACTGGTCATGCATCAATGGTAATGTCAAATGTGTGCTGATATATCTCTTTTAAAAAACCCCATAGTTCATCATAAGACCATGCAAAAGCAGACACATCCTGCCTCACCACCTTCCCTTTGTCCTTCTGACGAGTAACAACTTGAACATCCATCATTGGTGGTTCCTTGACCGTCACTACTTGTACCGTTGCTTGCTGTTCTGGACTACGCACCCCTCCTTGATATTGGTTTCTTTGGCATCAAGTTTTGATCATTAAAGCGATTGTTTATTCAAGGTGGAGGCAATCCTCGCTCCAGATAACCAACACATTGCTGTTGATACAACACGCAATTGAAATACCAATGACCCATTTGACTGCAAAAGTTGCACACATTTTCTGACAAATCCTGCCGATAACATACTTGCCTCTAGAACAGTCGCTCCGGCATCTGGCCTTGCAGCATTTGCTGCCCTTGCTGATAAGGTAGTTGTTGTTGTTGCAACTATAGCTGTGGTGGCTGATGTTGTTGTGTCTGCACTGCAAACGCCCCTGTAGTTCTCACAGCCTGCAATCTTCTACAATGATTAGTCCAATGATTAGTCCAATGATTGTACATATTAAAAATAACATAGTACCATGCACCATTGGGACATTTATTGATGTAATGTCCCTCTTGATTACAGGTTTGACAAAATTGCACATTTCCCTATCGGAATTCAGTGGTAACCACGTCATTATTTCGAGCAATCGTTTGTTCCTTATCATTCCCCTTTTTATGTTTTTTGGATTTTTTTCCCTTCATCAGAATAAGAAAAATTATCCTCAGACTCTGTGGAACTAGAAGATGTCGAATTTGTCTCAGAATCCAAATCTGACAAATCACTTCGCCTATGGTGTTTGCGATGGCAACGATACTTCTTCCGAGTCTCTTCTTCCTCCAATTGTCGAGACGCTTCATCAATTCATTCCAACCCATGACGTGGGTCCCCTCCTGAGAACCTTATGCGACCCATGTCGAAAGTACTTGATGCATTTTGCATCTGTCAGTGGATCCTAAAGCTTCTTCTCTAGAACTTTGAACCTCTGAACATAGGCTAGTACATCTTTCTTCTTTTCCTGCTTAATTGCTTGAAGTTGATCCAAAATTTTCTCGTCTTCATGCTCCTTCCGATATCACTTCAAGAAAGCTCTTCACAATTCTTCCCAAGTCTAGAATTCCTGCAACCCATATAGCGAATACCATTGTAGAGCATTCCCTTTCAATGTTGTCGGAAATAATTCCGACTTCATAATGTCCTCTGTCTCCCGATTTGCCTGACAAACCGCCAAAAATTGGTGAATATGCATGTCGGAATCATCATGCTTTTTTCCCTTGAAGCATTGGAACATTGTTGCCCAAGTACGTCCTACTGCTGGCGGCACATCCATTCCACGAAGAATCGTAGCTCGACCCGGATCTGAAACACTCGCTCCTGAAGACATTGATACAAACTCTTCTCTTACAATTTGTAATTCTACCCACAATTGTAAATCACTACTCTCCAGATTTTACCCTTAATCCAAATCCAGCGACAACGGAACTAAAAAGGTGAAAGATAAACTATTCGTCATTATAGGAATGATTACGGTGTGTTTAGTAATGAGTTATAGGTAGGACAAGAAGTATTGGAAAGGTTATTTTCAAAAGTTGTTAACTGGAATGGAAAGGTCACATTCGGATATGATGAGTAGTCGAAGTTATACCAACTGCAGGATAATCGCACACGAGCGATTGCGGTCTTCGTGAAGCCTAAACGATGGAGATTGAGCCAGTCGCAAGATTACCACATACGAAGCAATTGCGGTAACTTATTGCAGTAAGCTGCGAAGAGTATAAATGGATGGATTCTATTCAAAGGAGAGGACTTTTGGTTTTACGCTGGATGTCAGAAGTGTAACCAAGCGTCAGAAGGGTGAGAGCCGAGCATATGAGAGATTGTAGTGCAAATTCTATGCCAAGTTGTAGGCTGCAAAAAGTATTGCCTTGCATAAGACCTTTTGAGCAAATTTGGTGTAGAATTGTGTTACCGTCTCCACTGTGTAGTATTGTATGTTTAGTTGTTTAAGATGGACTGGGATTTCAGCAATGCATCTCCTTTTGGTATTATTCTTGTGTAATGGCATTTCTAGTTTTATGTAATGGTTTCACTCTGTAATTCACTGTATTGTATTTCGTAGACAGGGACATGGAATGTGAATGTGTTGTTTGGTTTCATTATACTTTGTGGATGGATGTTAGTTAGGTTTTTATATGGTGGGTTTAAACTTATTATGGAAGGAGCACGGCAAAGGCCATTATGCCCGGTAAGAATTTTCAAAAAAAATTTGGGCGAGGCCCGGAGGGGCCGAGCCTAAATTTTTTTGGAAAGCCGAACCGGGCAGAATGGCCTGTGCCCTCACGGTTCATTGCTGATATCCAAGACAGAAAAAGTAGGCCAACTACATGAGAGGACTACAGTGCACAGAGAGAGAATGGGCAATAGCAGTCCGACTACATGAGAGGATTACAGTGCACAGAGAGAGAATGGGCAATAGCAGTGGAAAAAGAGAACAACAATCATGAGCAGAAAATATGACTTCAAAGAACAATCATTCCTACTCCAGACAGAGAAAGAGGGTGACAATCAAAAAGAGAAGGTGAACAACCCTCTCAGATTCATGATTTCGAGCAGTTTCAAGGCAGCCAAGATCTCAAATGTTGAGGAATTTTTAGTTGCAAGCCACGCACAAGAAAGTGCCGTGGGCTTGAGCGCCCAGAGAAGGCCTTGAGAATTCTTAATGTCCCATAAGTAACTGCTTGCCTTGAACTCTCCCATATATAAGTTGGGGCTTCGCTATATCCTCTATCCCCTAGTACCAACCCTTTTGGTGGTTAGACGGATGGCGGGTGGCTAGGCGACTGGGGTTGGGATCCCAGTACGCGGTTCGCATGGGTACGTGTGTGTGCGTGGCCCTGAGGCCCAAATTCTTTACATGGTATCAGAGCTTGGTTGGAGGAGAGAGGATCTTCCTCTATGTGATGTGGAAGGAAGTGAGTACGATGAGCCTTATTATCATCCAATTCTAATTGTTGATGAAGCAATCAAGTCACAATGTTATTTTGTTGATCCATCGCTACAGGAATCATTGCATTCAGAATGTTGTCTCAAAACTGATCATGCTGTACAGTCTGCCATGGACATGAGCATGGACGTTCAGAGCGCTAAACGGTATGTGCTGAGCGTGGTCGGGGCGGATTTTTGAAGGGCTACAACAAACAAGCGCGTCTCCTTTTGAGTGCGATGCATCTCTTATGAGCCCACCCACAGCCCACGGCTCAGACATGCCTCTCTAACGGGTGCAGAGTACACCAATTATCCCAGAGTGCACCAATTATCCCAGGGATCGCTGTAAATTAGCACCCGAACTGCTCACGTGGCCTCAAAACTCTTCCGTAGTTTGCATACACCAGAGGGAGCGTATGCAATGAATGTTGGAATAGCTCATGGATTGTGCAAAAGCATGCCTCAACTCAAGGAGTTTTCATAACTTTATAATTTTTTTTTGTTCATTTTCGAGTTATATAAAGAGCGTTGGTTAACCCCCTGATAATGTCGTCATTTTCCTTGATGAACCTTAAACAACATTAACAAATAGTATTTATGGCTTTCAATTAAACACCTGATTTTCAAATTGAATTTTTCAATTGAAATTTGCTTTGAAGTTTGAAAAGCACAAAATCTGGAAAATTATATTAAGCTATTTGTCATGATAGTGAAATTGAAAGTATGGTGAGCCAAACTCAGAAAGCCTTAAAAGATTATGTCTTTGATAATTTTGAAAGTCAATGTCCAACACTAAAAATTGTAAAGTTGTGAATTGGAATTCATGAACTTCAAACTGAAACAGAATTTTTATATAGAAGCAATGCAGAATGCATTGTATTTCACGCTCACTTGCTAGCTGCCTTTAGCTTGAGAATACACCTTCCAAAACATTAGCACCTCTTTAAGATTGGTAAGGGTCATAAGCCACACCGAGTGATGGCGGCATCCTTGACTGAAACCCACCGCCTCATCGAAAGGTTCGATGGTTCAGGTTTCCATTTATGGAAGCTAAAAATGTGAATGCTATTGTTAGAAAAGGATTTACTCAAAATAGTGGAAGGGACTGAACTAAAACCTAACACGGGAAGTGAAGAGACACTTAGCAAGTAGGAGATGCGTGATGGGCGGGCATTAGCCTCCATTATTCTGAATTTACGGGATAATGTAATTATCCATGTAAGCCATGCTAAAACCTCTAAAGAGGCTTGGGACATCTTGGTCGAGACCTTTGAGTCTCAAGATGTTAATACCCGACTTTTCCTAAGAAAGTTCTTTCAAAATGTAAATGTCAGATTCGGTTAGCATGGCAGATCACACTAATACTTTCAAATCCTTAATGGGACAATTAGCCGCCGTTGGATCTACTATTCAAGACACCGATGCTGTTATGACGCTCTTAGGAAGTCTTCCTGAGACGTACGAAAATCTTGTCGTGTCATTGGGCACACAGGCAGGATTAACCTTGCAGAAAGTAACGTCTTTGTTATTACAAGAAGAAGTTAGAAGAAAAATATGGGAATGTCTAGTGAGACACCCATAGCTCTTTATGGCGAAGCCAAGAAAAACAAATTTAAAAAGAAATTCGATGGCAAGGACCAATCACAATCCTTGGGGAAGAGTGATTATAAACCTTCTAAGAAGAAGGATAAGTGCAACTATTGCAAGAAAGAGGGGCATTACATTAAAGAATGTAAGAAGCGAATTGCCAACGAGAAGAAGAAGGCTGAAGCGGCCAATGTGGCTTCCAACACTGAGCCCGAAAAATTGTTTTTAGCCACTAAGTCCTCGAACACCTGTCTCTTTACTGGAGACGGTTCTCATTGGTACATTGATTCTGGAGCTACCCAACACATGACTTCGAAGAAGGAGTGGTTTTCTTCTTTGAATGAAGTTTCCCAAAAAGGGAAGATCTTACTTGGAGATGACAGCAACCTTGACATAAAAGGACAGGGAGTTGTTCCTGTGATGCTCTCTGATGGAATTTTTCGATCAATAATGATGTATTGTATGTTCCTTCTTTGACTAAAAATCTCCTTTCAGTTAGTAGGATGACTGATCATGGGTTAATGGTCCAGTTCAATGATTCTTCATGCATTAAATCTTTATTGAAGTTGAGATGTGACAATGGAGGAGAGTACATTTCAACCGCACTCAATCGGTTTTGTGCTGATCATGGCATAGCCCGACAATATACGGTACTGTATTCTCCACAACAAAACGGTGTTGCTGAGAGAAAGAATCGGACTTTGGTTGAAAGTGCTAGGTGTATGTTGAAAGATTCTAATTTTTCTAATAAATTTTGGGCAGAAGCAATTGCGACAACAACATATGTGCAAAACTTATTGCCAACGGTTGTTGTGCCTGGAAAAACTCCGTATGAAGGCTGGTGTGGTAAGAAACCGTCGGTCTCTCACCTAAGGTCTTTTGGTTGCACTGCCTATGCCCATATTCCTAAAGAAAAGCGAAAGAAACTTGATAACAAGAGTATCAAGTGTATTATGCTTGGTTACAGTACTGAATCTAAAGGATACAGACTGTATAACCCAGCTACAGGCAAAATAACTGTTAATCGTGATGTTATTTTTGATGAGACGTCAGTTTAGTGGGAGAAGATTCAACAATTAACACTGATTCAAATGAGGTTGTGTGGGAGCTTGAACATTTGGAAGATGATATTCCCACTGAGCCTGCAACTGAACCAGATGAGGAACTAGTGGTAGATATTAATAATGGAGAAGGAAATTCTGCTCCTCCTATTGTTGATCCTCCAGCTCGTTCTTCTGCAAGTTCTCCTACATTGAGAAGATCTACTAGAGAAAAGAGACCATCTATAAAGGCCTTGGAGTCAGGATGGAGGTCTTATTTTGCCTTGGAGCCTCAAACTTTGAAATAGGCACTTAAAAGTTCACATGCTGAAGAGTGGAAAAAGGCATTAGACACCGAGTTTAATTCGCTCATAAAAAACAATACATGGTTACTAACGTCACTTCCAAGTAACATGAAGGTTGTTGGTTGTAAATGGCGCTTTAAACAGAAGTTTAAAGCAGATGGTTCATTAGATCGATATAAAGCTCGATTAGTGGCCAAAGGATATTCACAAGTCAAAGGCATCGATTATAATGATACATTCTCACCAGTTGTCAAGATGACTTCCATCAGAACCTTACTTGCAATTGCTGCAGCTAAGGACATGTTTATACATCAGATGGATGTAAAAACAGCCTTTCTGAATAGAAGATTAGAAGAGATTTATATGCAACAACCGGAAGAATACATTAAGCTTGGGAATGAGAGTCTAGTGTGTAAAATACACAAAACTATTTATGGACTACAAGAGTCACCTAGAGCTTGGTATCAACGTATAGATGCTTATCTAAAGTCAGAAGGATTTAGTGATGGACATTCAATATATATTCTCTTGTTCTCTCTCTCGTTCCACAATAAAGAATGGGCAGCAGGCCAGTGTGTGGAGTTGCTTAGACCACTAGAAATCTATAGCGGTCACTTTGCCAAGGCCATCATGAACCCCGCCATTCCTTAAGACAGATGGTCACAACATTTTTAACACAATATTGGATCAGTATTGCACTCTTTGTCATGCCTCCTTCATAATAACAGTCAGGAGACTACTCCTCAACAGCAGGAAAATGGTGGATCTTTAACCAAACGACAACCAAGATCCCATCAAGAACCAATTCCGATTGATATAATCAGAGTTCTCAGAAACTGATACAACTGACGCAAATAATGCGAGCTGTAGGCATCCATTAAACATAAACCAAAAACAGACAAACGCAGAAGTTCTCTCTCTCTCTCTCTCTCTCTCTCTCTCTCACACACACACACACACACACAAACATACGAGACATAGGATATAGTGTTCCCAGATAGAAGATCGTATTCTGTTATTCCAGTGTGCTGTGTTATACACTGAGCTCCTACTTAAAAGATTTAATTACAAGAAATCTTAATTGCTCCTAAGGCACTATCGTTATACGATCAGGGACATGTATTAACAAGCCCTTCCTCACATTGACTACTTGTCAAGCTGCCATGTGACCCCATAGGTCCTATCAATGTATCGGGCACAAACCCCAACACCGATCCATCCACAGTCCACTTTGCAATAGCTTATCAACAAGCCCTGGCTCTCAACTCTAACAACTTAACAATCCGATAAGTCAACACTAAACAATTTGCTTCAGCCTCCCAACAACAACACCCTCCAGTCACAACATGTTCTCTCTAAAAGATAAACCACTGAAATTTGTCCCCTCCATGTTCATAGAAAAATGGCTACTCCTCAACATTCCCCAATAACAGTTCTTAACCAATGATAGCAGATTCTCTTCATAACAGAAAAGAAACTCCATATAAACAGCCCATGACATCATCGACCAGACTTCTCATTGATAGAAAATTTGACAGCATAAATCTCTAGCCATCATATCTCTCATATAATTAACGACAAATTTCCCTCACGTGTCCAATAGCTTCAATTCAAAGGATGATTGCTTGCTCCATACTGGCAAATAAATAGCAACCAAGGCACCCCATGTAGCCAGAATGATAAATGCTTACAGGGGAAGAGAAAGAGTCAACAAACTGATAATAATAACAACAACTCACGTCATCTGACCTGCACTAACAAATTACTCCCAACAACACATTCTTCTACCAATGATAGCAGCAAAACACTGCTCCATAACAAAATAGTTCTCTTCAAATATTCCAACAATGGCCACTCACTCAGGCTCAAGAACTCCCAGCTCTCCTCCAATATCCAACACCCTCAACAACACATGAGCAGCTCGCTCCATATTAGCGAAAGAATGACCACAACAAAGAGCAACCAACAGAGTGACACACTTCTTCTCTATAAAAGAAAATTGACCTCAGCATGATAGCAATGAATATCAGATGAAGTGTGGAGAGAGCAAGAGGAGAGTGGGAGTGAGATAGCTCAGTTTTCCTCTTACAAGCAATATAATGATAATGAGTGCCCTTGCAGATTCTAGAAGCTTAGAAGCTTCTATTGCCATCATTACCCAAATCTGTCCTTGGGGAATTTTTTGTTTTCATGAGGTGTCCCTGCATTGCCATCACTACCCAATCCTTGTATTGCCATCATTACCCAAATCTATCCTTGAAAAATTATGAGGTGTCCCTGCATTGTCATCATTACCCAATCCTGGAAATTTTTTAGCTGTCCCTGTATTTGCCAAATTATGCCCCCATGCCCCCTCTCCTAGTTCACGGCTGCCTTGGCCACCAGCACCCCTTAACTAGCTTTTGTCTCCCGTCTCTATGCGCTGCACTCCCGAAGTGCCACTTGGCAGCCGTCCAGAAAAACCATAAGTAAAAGGGGGGAGTTTCTCAATGAGCCATATAACTGGAAACTCCTCCACTGACACCCATGTGTGTGGGTACTTGGTCCAGGTGGGCGTCGGTGCCAGGGACCAACGACGGCCCGCAAGTTGTGCATACAAAAGAGTGCATAATGGCATGGTGGGTTTCCCTTAAAAGAAAATTTGAGCCTTTTTCATTAGCTTAAAAAAGAGAGTACATGATAATTGTTATAGAGCTGAATTAAAAGAGCCATCAACTTTACCAATTACAACCTAAAAAATAGCACTAGCCTCTTTTTGGGAGAATTAAAATCAACTTATCAAAATAGCACTAGACTCTTTTGTGGCAAGTTGGGAGCCTTGTCTCTCAAGCACTTTATGTCGTTATATATTACCAATGCCACGCCGATTTTTCCAATAGTTTGAATTGTTCTTTTCAAAGTTGGCCCAATTTCAAGTTCGCACATTGGCGACATGCACTGAGGAGTGTGGTCTCAAATGCAACTTTCAATGATAGTGGAAACTAAATGGATGCAATTCACCAATACTATGTCTAGTATGTGTGTATATCTATATATATATATATATATATATATATATATATATATATATAAGGTGTGCGTGCAAATGCAGCATATGATGGTAGCTTTCAACTTTTTGAAAATTGTCGTCACTTGTCTAACGAATCGCTTCTTATTCAAGCATTATCTTTTTTGTATTCTAAGATTCGAGCAATTATATAGACAAATGTATAGAAAGTATGGCAGCCAAAGATCGAAGATCCAAAAGAAAGTTTACTATGACATGAATTCAAAAAGTCAGTGTCCTTTAGGTCCAATCATCTACACTTACTCACCTTCTACTTATCATTATTTCATTGTAATTAATGAATACTTAAAGATATTCACTCTTTACCTATACGTTCATTCAAATAATAATCATACTTTGGATTTATTTTATAAAGTGAATGTTTCATTCTCATGCTTAATAACTTGGTTGCAATATTGATTGAAAGACCATTCAAAGTGCTCTAACTACTAATCTTGCTAACAAAAAAAAATGTCAAACATTTTACAATTCTTCTCATGTTTTCACGAATACATAATCATAGACCAATTCATTGACTGATAAAAGTTGCGAAGTTATATATCAGTATTTGATATTTATTATTATTATTTATAAGTAACATTCTATATTTTTTGGAGTGATATTTTTTAAAATTAGTCAAAAAAATGGAATAGAAACTTTTTATCAATGGCAAGTTAAATATATATGTCAATATATGTACAAGATTATGTTAATTGCAATTTCAATTTGCTTTTCATACAATTAGAAATACAAGACAAATATGTTCAATAAGAAAGCCTTTTGGCAGAACGTAATTTTTCAATATGGAATATCCTGGTGCTCGCCCTCATGTCGCACTGGCTCGCTCACTGGCATTCGAGAACATGCAAGAGAGAACAGATAGCACTCTAGTTCTATGATTAGGTCAGCGCCAATCGCATGTTCATTTGAGAACATACATCAGAGAATAGAGAGCAATCTATGATTAGGTTTTGCATTGAAAGCATGGCCTCACTATTCCAAGTTTGCATATTTCAATTCCAAGAAGTTGTTTTGCTCCATTTTGAGTCTGTACATTCAATGCGCTTTATGTAGAGCAATATCATATCAATCATTAGTTAACCTCTATTAAACATGTATAATTCAATATCGCATGATTTCACTTAATATTTAAAATTTTGACTAGAATTGGGACAAAATTGCGTAGCAGTTGAATAAAGTATTCCTCTCAGTTAAAGCTTGTGGTGCCTTGCTTGTTTCTCTCTTCACATAGTTTTGGCTTGTGCTCGGGCCTTCCCCTGCGTAATGACACGTCTGAGATTTTTCTCTCTCAGATTCTCAGCAGAATAAGGGCGAAATGCACTTGAGTCAATCAGAATACGCCAGAAAGGTGCTCAAGCAGTACCACATGATGGACTGCAAAGAAAAGGCCACACCAATGATAGCTGGAGCCAAGCTCACGAAGCAGGATCGCCCAAAAACGGATGAGGAAGAACATAAGATGGCAAGTATACCCTACCAGAACTTAATCGGTAGTCTGATGTACTTCATAATTTGTACCATAACCGATCTAGCTTTCTATGTTAACGCCTTGAGCCAATTCTCTTCCAATCCTGGCATGGCACATTGGCAAATGGCAAAACGAATCGTACAGTATCTGAAGGGTACCCAGAATATGGGATTAACCTACAGAGCTGAAAACAAAGAAAAAAGATTCGAGCTGCACTACTACAGTGATGCGAGTTGGACGAGCTGCAAAGATGATAGCAAGTCCATTACTAGAGGATGTACCATAGCGTGTGGAGTTGCAATCAACTGGATATGCAAATGCAAACCTTGGTGGTTCAATCCTCCTGCAAAGTTGAATACGTCGTAGCTTCTAAGGTGGCGAATGAGGTAGTGTGGCTGTAGATGATGCTGGAAGCAATCGGGATACCACAAGAACGACCTTGTATGATGATGATGGACTCTCAGAGTGCCATCTATATGTCCCAAGATCATGTCTTCCATTCAAAGGCAAAACACATACCTCTGAAGTACCATCACATTCGAGATTTAATCTCGAAAGGAGAGCTCTAGGTCCAGTATATAAAATCAGAAGACATGATTGCAGATCTGCTCACGAAGCCGCTCGACAAACCACTCTTTTCCAAGCAAAGAAAGGCAATTGGATTAAACGTGCAAAGTTGCAAGGTTTAAGAGGGAGTGTCAGAAATAGTGAACTCATGCAACTTTGCCACAACACGAGCACGAAGCGAAGGTCGAACAAGAACAATTCGCAAAATTCAACGTGCCTTGACTCGAAGGACGAATGATTTGCAAATCATTTGTGAATTGTAAACATAACTCCAAGACCACAAACTGCAAAGGGACGCAAAACAAAAAGCTACAAAAGAAACGAAAAGAACAAAAGCAAACGAAGGAATCGAAACAAATGATGGGAAATCTTTCGTGGTGCCAGCTGGCAGCTCAATGGGCTTGGAGTCGTAGACTTCACGCCCAGGTGAAATGAGTGGCAACGACGGAGAGTAATTGATTAGTTGATTAGCGTTGACTAGTCTTGTGATTTCTGCGTTTAGCCATCTTGTAAACTCCACACTTTGGAGATATAAACTATCTGTTCTAGATCATAAAGATATATCTGAATAGACAGAATTACTGTAAGAGACAGAGAGAGATGTAGCGAGTAGAGCAGAAAAGAAAAATACTAGAAAAAAAAAAGAGCTGTGCATGAAAGTCTGCCAATGAGCAGAACACAGCGAAAGAGCAGAGCGTCATTCTGCCAATGAGCGAGACATTCACGATCTCGCTTTAAAAATTAAACTCATAATACAGTTGCTCTATTTTTGTGCATCTTCCTATCTTGCATCGTTTGTCTTGATTGCTAGAATAGAATGTCTTCTGTGATGTGCAGTCGCGTGTCTAGGTTCCTGTGAAGCTTCCACGCAAAAGAAAATTCAAATACACAAAATCGTTCGTGAATACGAAACGAAAACGAAAAAGAAAAACAGTTTCGCTTTTGCGACAAGTTCACAGGTCACTTTTGGTCAGCAATATTCCATAAACTGGAAACTTCTTTGAGTTTAAGTTCTTCGGATTATCTTGAATCAGATGGCCAGATAGAAAGGACTAATCAAACTATGGAAGATATTTTGAGGACGTATGTTTCTCACAGGCAATTTCATTGGAAAGATTATCTCCCACTGGTTGAGTTTGCATATGATAGTAGAAAACATTCTGCTACAGGTTACAGTCCTTTTATGCTTATGTATGGTTTTCAACCTAGATCTCCAGTAAATGTTGAGACGAAGTCTATTAAGATCCAGAAGGTTGCTTATTTTTTGCATGATATGCAAGAAATGTTGCAAGTGGCTAAGGATAGTATCCAAAGTGCTCAAGATAGAGCTAAACACTATACCGATCTTAAGAGATCTCCGAGAGATTTTAAAGTTGATGACTGGATATATTTTAGGATTCCAAAAGATTTTAAGACATTACGTACAGGGAAGCATTATAAGTTGTCTACTCGTTATTGTGGAGCTTTTAGGATTGTACGTAGAATTGGTTCTTTGGCGTATGAACTCGATCTTTAAGGAAAATCGACTGCACACTCAATGTTTCATGTAAGTCGTTTGAAACGAAGTTTACATGATGGTGATACAGTTGGATCGGATGATGATTTATCCCATTTGGAAGATTTGTCGCTTAGTGCACCTTTGGAATCTGAGGAAGTGCTCAGATCCAAAGATAAACAATTGAGAAATCGTTCTATTTCTGAGTGCTTAATTCGGTGGAAGGGTTGTACTAAGGATGATGATTCGTGGGAGAGAGTTGATAGCATAAAGAGGAATTTTTCAAATTTTAGTTTCTAAGGATAGAAACATTCTAAGGAGGGAAGAATGTTATGTCCATCACTAGTACATAGGATACAATATACTCCTAGTCTTGGATACACGGTACTCCAGTGAAACAAGCTATTAGTTATGCCACGTCATATTGGACGTGACCCACAAGTGACTAATATTCTTGTGAGGCCCAGAACACACTAAATGGAGTTTAGACAAGGTATGAGACAGTGTATGCATGTGTAGAGTTATCAATAGCAATTATATGAATAGTTGGTCCATGCATAGGACTCTATTCCAGGTGAATCTATGTATAGGAAACTTAGGGCTATGCATGGCTAAGTGCCCAGGATACTTTTGGCTCTATATAATGGGTCCAAAATTGCCCTAATCCTCATCATGGTTCTTGATTCATTGCCAAGCTCTCACTCTACATTCATGCTTCTTGTTCCTTGGCTTGGGGGTGAGGCTTCTAGAGATTGATTGGATGCCTCTACTTGGTTGGGTGGTTTCTCCACAGTGTGTTATCCTTTGTGTTTAGGATTTGTAAGCAGGATCTAAAGAGCTTCCCTTATAAATTGCCTTTGCCTTTGGTCTTGAACTTGCCTTTGATGAACATAACCTCCTCTTCATATTGAGATGTTGATGTAGATCCAACTCCTCTTGATTGATGCCTAAACTCCCCATTCACCAAAATCTCTTGCAAATCCACAATGTTTGGCAAAGTCTTTTGATTAGCAAAACTTTGAACAAGATTAGCATGATCATTTAACAAGCCATCAAAAATAACTTGAACAAGTTCTCCTTCCTTAATGCTTTCATCAGTAAATGCTAGCTCATTATTAAATGCTTTAAGTCACAATACAAAATCATGAGCACTCTCTTCCTTCTTTTGCATACTTTGAAAGGTTTGTCTTCTTAGAGTCAACACTCTAGATGTAGACTTGGATTCATAAAGCTTCTTCAAAGCTTTTCAAGCCTCCTTTGATGAACTACACTCAACTTCTTTGAGAAATTCATTGGTAATATTTATCTTTATCATGTGTAGAGCTCTTTTATCTCTCTTGTCATACCTCACTTGATCTTGAGGTGCTTGAGGCCTCTACTCCACTGTTGGCTGATTCTGACAAATCCCCAAGATACTCGGACAGAGCAACTCAAGAGCACCTCTCACCTTAGACCGAGGAGGTCTCTGAGAAGACGAGACTAACGAAGACTGAGAGCCGAGAAATGCTAGTTAGGAATGACAAGCAAGAACTGTGTAAGCCTCATGGTGAATCCCGGAAGATGGAATGACCATGTAGGAACTAGTATTTCTAGGCAAATGTAATAAATGCAAGTAGACCCCTCTTAAAGAAATTAGAGTGAGCCACCTTTTGATGGTGGCCTCTACTAGAGAGCATTATTTCACTTGTAATTTGTGAAGTGTGGAAATTCCACTAGGATGCCACCTAAGGAGCTCTCTTGCTTATTTAAGAGACTCCCTCTTTGTGAAGATGAGCTTTTTGTGTAATGTATCTACTCCATGCTGAAATGAGAAGAGCCTTCACGAGTTTGGTGCATCCATTGAGCTCCTTGATCATGCTTGTCTCTTGAGTGATGCATTCATGATCTTGCCCTTCCCTCCTTTGTGTGTGGTTTGTGGATTGTAGAGTGGATTAGATTTGCTGCTTTCCTAGAGTGGATTAGTCTTCTTTATTGTTTGTGAATTAATGTAGGAGCCAGCATTCAGGTAAACTAAATAGGCTAGAAATGTGGTATAAATCTTGCATATCCTCCAACATTCTAGTTCTTGATGTTCTTGGGATGTCCAAGAATCAAAAGACTGGTTGGTTTCTTGATTCTTGGACCTCTAAAATGCTGTAGGTTAGTTCTTGTTTCTTGCTTTGTCAATTTAGGCAAGTATAGTAGGGCTTAGGATATGATTCCAGTTCATTTTGCAGCAAAGTAGAAGTAGGAATTCATCATTGCTCAACTGAGTAGTAACGTAGATCATTTGTTGAACGCATTGGCTTGCATTTTGGTTGATTATGCATGTGCATTCAGTTCAAGAGAGACCCATCCGGATGTCCTCTGACAAACAGGACATTATACTACAAAGATAATCTGTCCCTTCTGCCTAGTTTGGCATTGTAAGATTAAGAATACATCTAATGAATGCCATGAAGCATGGTAGCAGGCAGAAATGGTTCTGAAGAAGAAGTAAGCAAAAGAAAAATAGTAAATAGATCCTCTGGAGCAGGGGATCTATAAACATTTGGCACCATTGCCACTTAAACTCAGACATGTAATATTCAACCAAGTTCTCAACAACTGATGCCACACTATCATTGCTCAGATCCCTGCAAACACAGTCCCAATCTTTCAACACGTCTGAGTTTTTACACACCCTGTAATACTTTGTATTCTACACCATTCTTGATTTTCAATCAAGAGCATAAACCTATCACAGAGCTTCGCTCTCAACTGTCTTCAATGGAAAGCATTCTTTGTTTTGAGTTTCAACTCCTGCAACGGTTCACACATGCGCCCCACATCCCTCGATGCTAACGAACACTCTACCTCCATCCTACCAGACAAGCCTCCTTCATTCATCTCTCACACGCACCTCCCTGACTCATTCTTGACAGACTCTCCTTCCTCACCTTCACACTCCAGACCCATCTCAACCGGAGCCCATCGCTTCCATCTTGACTAACACACTGACTCCCATCTCAGCCGGAGGCTTCCTTTAAAATCTCCACCGGAGCCGAAGTGAATGCTCAAATCTCAACCGGAGCCGAAGTGCTTGCTCAAATATCGACGGGAGCTGAAGTGCTTTCTCAAATCTCGATCGGAGCCGAAGTGCCCGCTCAAATCTTGACCGGAGCCGAAGTGTTCACTCAAATCTCGACCGGAGCCAAAGTGCCTGCTCAAATCTCGACTGGAATCGAAGTGCCCGTTCAGATCTAAACCGGAGCCAAAGGTAGCGATCAAATCTCGACCGAAGAGATTCGATTAGATCTCAACCAAAGTAATCAGGTCAAATCTCGACCGGAGCAATTAACACCCATCTCGACCGGACCATAACTTTTGATCAACACCTCTGATTGCCATTTCAACTGAACCACCATCTTTCCAATACCTTTGAGATTGAAGAAACAAAAAAACCGCATGAACACCAAAAAAAAAAATTCAAAAAACAACACCCATACCAATAGAAAGCTCTTTTCATATTGAGTTTCCCCTTGACTTCCTAAAAAAACCCAAAAATTTCCAAAAACACTAAAAACACTAAAAAATCAAAAAACATCAAAAACCCTAAAAAAACCACAAACACTAGAAACTCATACCCCAATACCCAATGGACCAGCATACAGATCCTGAAATCCCAAAAGATTATCCATACAAAATCAGATCAGACGTCATAGATTCTATCGAATGTGGTCCCAACCCTACGAGCCATCCACAAACCCATTCGAGGGACAAGAACCTGATAGAGCCGAGTCCTCACAAGCAAGAACCCACGTTCATGGTGTTGAAACATCCCATGCCAGAACACACCTGAATGGAGCTTCTGCTACCCATGCTCATCTTGAGAGACGTACACCCAAGCTAGATCTACCAAAGTTTCAGGTAGTTTGGACCCTCAAAGATTTTTGCAAATCTTTGAGAATGCATGTGATCTATATGGCAAAAATCTCCCGATGCTATGGTCCAACTGTTTTCAATGACCATGATCCCTAAAGCACGTGACTGGTTTTTCAACCTTGATCGTGAAAATAAGACATACTGGTCAATTTTGAAAGAGTCCTTTATCAAGCATTTTAAGCCCTTTCGCTTGATAGAGCATCCTTTGGTCAAATTGAGTAACATCAAGATGGCAAAAGATGTCTAGTCAGCCAAACCCTGCACAAGTACCTTGTAGACAAAAACAAATATGGTGCCCACACTGTCGGGCTATGCATCCTACTGATGCTTGTCCTTCGTATCAGCATATCCAAGCACATACAATCCAACGATATGAAGAACAACCATCACAGTCTGGACATGCCTTGCCTTATCATGAATATCCACCAGAAAGTCCATAACCACTAGCCATACAAGATGGCTATGTCGTTATACAAGGGCCATTGAATAACAGATGTTTCATCTATGGTGAAACCGGCCATTTCATGGTTGATTGCCCAGTCAAGACCAAGTACCATGTCGAGTGTCCCGACTGTGTCAGAAAACACAGTTTCAAAGGCTGTCCAAAACAATCCAACAAGATCCTACCTGCCCGACACGTTAGTTATGACTCCCGATAGGATCATCACGACAACACAACACGAGCACTATAGCACCCAACTGCTCAACCTGCTACTCAATCGAGAAGTTTCTTGCAAACTTCTACATTACCGCACAATACACCAACTCCATCATGCAAAAAAGACACTATTATGAAATGAGTCCTTGTCAGAGGAAAGCGAAACCGATATTTTGTCATTTGCTACAATGTCCGACCAAGAGCAACCTCCATAGGGAATTGACAGTTTTTCTCCCTTTCTACAACCTCAAATCTATTTGTCTTTCCACATGCTGATAAGATTTCCAATGTGCCAATACACAATAAATCTAGGATTCGGAAATCCAGATAGAAATTCTGTTCTGAATCTCTTGTTCAAAGAGGTCCTTCGGACATAGTTCCTCAACCATGCCTGCATCTCAAGCTATATCTTACATCATCTACTATCAATGATGGTAGATTTTAGTCTCACCAACCCTGCCTTGTTTTGACAAGGGCATGTGAGAGTAAGTCTCCTTACTCTACAAACAATGGAATATTGCAACTGTCAAGGTGAATTATGCATGTTGATGAATGACTTTTTGTTTGACAAGTGCTCTACGGCCTTCACTCTTTGTAACATTAGTATCTTCCTTGTTTATTTTTTTGTCATTTTTTGATTTGATTATTTATTCTAATTGCATATCTTTTTCTACATTTGTTTTTCGTTTGTCAAGATAGCCATTGCACAGGAGACATTATGTAGCGTATCTCAAGAATACCTTGTCATTCCTCTATCAATTTTCAAATCACCTTATACAGAGTTTTCAATTTTTTAGGCATATTCATAATGAAATCCGGGGATCACGTATTATCACACAATAACACACACAAAAAGAAATCTCCCACACCAATTTGAAGAAATCTCCCACACCAACATACCAGGTTTGAAGAAAAATTCACTTTGGTTGGAGTCATTACTCATCAAAAGTTGAAAGTAGAGTTTGCACATGATCGTTGCTTTGTGAAGGATATGAACCAAAAGTTCAAGGTCGTTGCGGATGGTACAAGGGAGCAAAGGACAAAATTGTATACGTTGAATGCACTTAAAATATGTGACTTTGGATGCACGTATCTACATCTATAGAACTCAAAATTCAAATTTTTTAATAGACATGTTGGACACATCAAGTGACAAAGATGGTACAGTGAGAATTCATGTTAGAAATCAGTGATAAACTTCATTGTTACTGTTTACGATGTACATTAATGTTGATAGCTGTTACCAGTTGTAATTAGCCGTAGGCTAGTCTATTAGTCTACTCATAGGTTTTCTCTCTCTCTATCAAGGTTCAGGGTTCACTTGTACATTTTACATTTAGTATGCGATAGTATGATAGAGTGATATTGCGTGTTATTCTTCCGCCTCCCTACTTGGTGATTGCTTATGGTGAATGAGTTAGAATTAAAGTTAGAATCACTGTGTTACTGTACTGTGGGTCCTATAAGTGGATAAGGATCAGTTGGCCTCGCCACGAGGCAAGTCGACGGTACACGCGTCCCGCCAACGGCAACCTGGGTCATGCATGGGTTGCCTGAGTGAACAACTATATGTACAGTGTAATTTCATTTTGAGATAGACAGTTGCTATGTGAGCTTGCTGAGGAGAGTGATTTTCTGTCTATGTTACTGTGTAGCATGATCTGTGTTCCTGTGCAAAGCAAATTCTAAGTTGGTATTAGAGCCGTACAGGGAGTGTACATAGTACAGTGTCGTCGTTGAAGAGAGTTTCGGGAGAACTGTCTTCTGAGAGTTCGGGATTTTACAGCGGGTTGAAGACGGAAAGAGAAGCACTGGTGCACGGTTTCTAATTTATAGAGGCTTGCTAAGCTCAGCAAAGGGATTATTAGCCTGTGCATAGCATCAAACAGGGAAAAATTTGGTGAAAAATTGACAATTTTGAAGCCAGCTGAAAATTGAAACCGGACTTGGGGTTACAGTTTTTATACATAACTGGTGATTTCTTCGCTGTTTGTGCACCGTTTTGGATGCCGTAAGGACAGGAAGGAAGCTAATCACACTTTCAATCAGCCATGGAGAGATTCTGAGGTTTATGTCAGAGATTTGTCTCCAGACAGTTAACCTAGCAGATTTGCGGTAAAAAGGTGAAAAAGCCACTTTGTCAAGTTGAGCTAAAATCACCATTTCTCTACGGAATTTCCTGACTGAACATTCTAAAGTCATGGATTTAGTAAGGCAACCCTGCTCCAGGCCTCAGATTGTGCTCAAAACGATCCACAGAAGAGCTTGATATGATCTTTTTGAGAGAAGGGAGGCGTGGCCGCAGGCAAGGAAGTCATGGGCAGTTCGCGCGCCCAACGCGATGAAGAACTCAGTGTACCTAAGTTCTTAGCGTACGCAGGAGTTTGGTTCGATGCCCAGATGTACTTTGAACCTTTAGATGAGGTGTCAAGTGAATCAATGGTCCAGAATCTGTGATGGGAGAGAAATTTGAACCACAAGATTTGGTTCAGCCATTGGATGAGCTTTAAACAGGATCCTGAAGAATTGAAGTGCATTTTGGCCTTCAACTTCATTAAAAATTTTCATACTGAAAGTTGAGTTGGGTCCCTTCACAAGTGAAGAGTGAAGTTTTTTCAAAGTGAAGAAACAGTTCAAAAGCTAGAAAAGTCCCTATTTTTGGGTCCTTTGCCCGTTTTGACCCAAACGAAAGGCTATAACCTCCAAATGAAGGGCACCCGGACTGTACCTGCAAGTACGGTACAACAAAATAGAGCTGTTGCAGCGGAGAAAGTATTCGGGGTACGCCAGAAGTAGTTTCACCATTCCACTAGGCATGTTGTTGGGAATTGACGACTGAGTGCATTTCGGAAGGCGACGTCGATTTGGCTTTCAAATTGGTGGAAAAGCGGCGAGTGGCCTGGTAAGAAAATAAGTGCAGGTCATTATTTTCAACTTCGGACATCACTGTTGGCCTCGACATACTGTTCTTAGCCTAAGGCAGAAGTTTTAAGCAGTTTTGCGATGGCAAACATGGTAGAGTTCATTTTGAGTGAAAGTAACAAATTGGACGGGATTTCCAACTATGCAGTGTGGAAATTCAAAATGAAAAACATACTGATGGAGAAAGATGTGTGGGAAGTTGTCACAGGTGATGAGAGAAGGCCGCCAAATGAAGCAGACATCAAAGTGTTCGACAAAAAGATGAGGAAGCTTTGACCTTCATTAACTTGTCAGTGAAGGATCACATCATTACCCACATTTGTGATGCTATTACACCCAGACAGGCATGGGATGTGCTAAAGGAGCAGTTCGAGACGTCAAATCCATCAAGAATCATGTTTCTGAAATCAAAGTTGAATAGTGCTCGCACGGAGCAAGGAGAGCACATTCAGACGTACATGACCAGAATGAAGATAATGAGAGATGAACTGCATTCTATCGGAGAACGCATACGTGATGTGGAGCTGGTGCATAATGCATTATGCGACATTGCAGAACTCTATCAGATGTTTTTGAGTGGAATAGCATCAAGAGAAAGATTGCCAACCTTTGACGAGCTCACAAGAATCTTGATGCAAGAAGAGCAATGACGAGAAATGGTGAAAGCTAGACGTCAAAATACTGATGATCAGGCACTTGCGACACGCCAAAAACAAGGCAAGGGCAAGGGCAAGAAGAAGACTAAACAACAATTTGCCAAGTCTCAGGAGGATGAGGGATCTTCCAGCAAAACTAAGAAGAAAGACAAGTGCTTCCATTGTGGTAAAAAGGGCCACTGGAAGAGTGAATGTCGCAAATTCCTGGCGGAACAAGACAAGGGAAAACCAAAACAAGCAGGCAACCTTGTCGATGAAGGTGAGATTGAAGACTCTAGCATCTTCATATCTGCATTGTCATCTAATCAAGATGATCAAGCATGGTATATTGACTCAGGAGCCACAAGACACATGACAGGTAACAAGAACTGGTTCAGTAGTTTGAAGGCATTGGATAATGGAACATCTGTTTCACGAGCAAATGGTGAGGTGTGCATGATCAAGGGGATAGGCACAGTTTCAATCCAACTGCCTGACGGCAAAAGTAGGATGATCAGGGAGGTACTTTACGTACTAGGTTTGAAGAAAAATCTACTTTCTGTTGGAGCCATTACTGATCAAAAGTTGAAAGTAGAATCCGCCCATGATCGTTGCTTTGTGAAGGATGCGAACCAAAAGTTCAAAGTTATTGCGAATGGAGTAAGAGAGCCCAATACAAAATCAAGGGGCAACATGGAATGCCACAATCAAGGGGCAACACGGACTTGTGTCATCCGTTCTTTCGCAAACTGAGTTGTGGCACAAGAGGCTTGGTCACTTGAACTTGGGAAGCCTCTGTTTGATGAGAAAATTGGAGATGGTAACAGGACTGCCTACAATAGAAGATCACTTGAAATCGATGTGCGAATCTTGTATATATGGGAAGCAGCATCGAGAGAATTTCATTAAAGGGGGTGTTGCAAGAGCAAAGAACATCCTGGATTTAATCCACACAGATTTATACGGGCCCATGAGGACCATGTCCTTAGGAAAAGCCTTCTATTTCATGACCTTTATTGATGATATGTCACGAAAGACGTGGATCTACTTTTTGAAGAAGAAATTAGATGCATTTGATAACTTCAAGAACTTCAAAAACTTTGTCAAAAATTAGACAGGTAGGAAGATCAAAGTCCTAAGATCAGATAGTGGAGGTGAGTATAAGTCTAATGACTTCAATGATCTTTGTGATCAATGTGGGATTAAAAGAAAATTTGGGCAAGCTCATACTCCTGCTCTCAATGGTGTAGTTGAGCGCAAAAATCGTACGATTGTGGAAAGTGCCAGATCTATGCTAGCTGAGATGAAACTACCAAAAGATTTTTGGTCAGAAGCATGTAGCACGGCCGTCTATCTTCAAAATAGAAGTCCTACCACTGCCATACCAAAGATAACACCTGAGGAAGCATTCACGAAGAAGAAGCCAAAGGTGAACACTTGCGAATCTTTGGATGTAAAGCCTTTTGTACACATTCCTAAGGAAGAGAGACGTAAAATTGATGTAAAAAGCTATCAAGTGCATATTCCTAGGATATGATGATCATGTGAAGGGCTATAGATGTTTTGATCCAGTCGAAATAAAATCCATATAAGTCGTGATGTTATCTTTGATGAATCCAAGATGTATGAAGACGAGGATGCCTAAGAAGATAGACACATCCAGGTAGGAAAGTATGGTATAGTGAGGATCCACCTGATTAATGATCCATTCATTGACCTTCCGAGTGATGAACATGAGGATACATCTCAAGATACTACTACTCAACCTCAAGAAACAAGTTGGAGAGGTAGGGACAAACCTTTTGGTGCAAGAAGGATTGAAATTGCAGGTGACAAACACAAGGAGAAGGATGGTACCATGGGATACATTTTCACCAGGAAGCCGATCACCTGACAGAAAGCTTTCTAAGTGGTTAGAGATATGGAGAGCCGCGATATAGATTGACTTTCCAGGATCATTCTAACCAGGGAGAGCCCTACGAGATCAACAAGATGAGAAGATACTACCTAAAAGGTATAGAAACAAATTATGCTCTTTTATCCAGCATTATTCAAAGCAAAGAACCTTCGGACTTATAGTGAAGCGAAAGGAATGTTGACATTTGGTTCAAGGCCATGGGAGAGGAGATTGGAGTCAATTGCTAAGCATAGTGTCACATGGTACTTAGTAGAACCACCAGTTGGCGGAGAAAACCCATTGGTTGCAAATGTGGTATATAGAACTAAGTACCATGCAGATGGAAGCATAGCAAAGCACAAAGCAAGATTCGTAATCAAAGGGTACGCACAAAATAAAGGCATTGATTATGAGGAGACCTTTGCGCCGGTGTGTAAGTGGAATACTCTACGTCTACTTATTGCTTTAGCTTCACATTTTGGTTGGCCTTTGCATCAGATGGATGTGAAATCTGCTTTTCTAAATGGTGAGCTAGAAGAAGAAGTGTTCATGGATCAACCTGAAGACTTTGTAACGAAAGGACAGGAAAATAAAGTATGTCGCTTGAAGAAAGCGCTTTATGGTCTTAAACAAGCACCACGTGCGTGTGGTATAGCAGGATTGATGCCTACTTTTGTTCAAAGGGGATGGTGAGAACACATTCTGATCCAAATCTAGATGTCTTATGCTTTGATGGTATGGTTGTTTTGATTGCTCGTTGATGACTTGATTATTACGGGAAATAATCAAGAGATGATAGACATAATCAAGAAAGACCTCATGGAACAATTTGAGATGACGGATCTCAGCCTGATGCATTACTGCCTTGGAGTAAAAGTGTGGCAAAAAGGACATGAAGTGGATTTAACACAGGTGAAATATGTCAAAGAGTTACTACACAGGTTTAGGTTGCAGGATTGCAAACCAGTAAACACTCCTATTGAACCAGGTAAAAAGCTTTCTAAGCTTGATGAATCACAGTCATTTGATGCTACGCTATATAGAACAGTTAGTAGGGAGCTTGATTTACCTTACCACAACTAGACCAGATATATGCTATGTTGTTGGCATTGAGTTTACGGCAGCACCTACGGAAACGCATTGGAAAGTACTAAACGCATTTTGCGTTATGTGAAAGGCACATCAGAGTATGGCTTGATTTACAGGAAGCATGATGGTTTACCTGAGTTGTGTGGCTATGTGGAATGCGGGGGAGGTGACTATGATGATCGTAGATCCACCACAGGATATATATTCCAGTTTTGTGGTAATTGCTTTTCTTGGTCTAGCAAGAAGCAAAGTACAATTGCTCTTTCCACCACAGAAGCCGAGTATAAGGAAATGTGTAGTGTTGCACAAGAAGCTATATGGTTGAGACAAATCTTGGAAGAGTTACACATAAAGTAAAGGCATCGAATATCAAGAGACCTTTGCACTAGTTATGTAAGTGGAACTCTAGTCTTTCTCTTGACGCTATCTTGCTCACAAACATTTGATAGGTATCTACAATGCCACACAAAGTAGTGTGCACCAACTCAGCATCAGATATGTGCTCACCTATGGAATGGAGTTCATCCCTTATTGCCTTGATTCTGTTCATATAAATTTGAATGTGCTTTCCTTGTTCCATATGGGCAATATTCAATTTTGACTTCAAAAACATAATTCTTGACAGGTATGAAGTCTCGAACCGCTCTTTTAGTACATTCTAGGCTTGTCTTGGTGTCACAACATCACTAATGTGGTAATGATGTGATCTTTCACTGATATATTGAGGAAGGTCAATGCCCTTTTCATCTTCATGTCGAACACTTTGATGTTCGCTTCATTTTGCGGTCTTCTCTCATCGCTTGTGACGACATCCCACAATTCTTTCTCTATCAAAATGTTTTTCATTTTGAATTTCCACATACCATAGTTGGAAATCCTATCCAATTTACAATTTTCGCTATGTTAAAAGTACATTACTAAGGACCATAAATGGATCTTTGAATAATCCACAAGGTTGATTGTGTGCTTGTTAAACAATCTATCAGATACTAGTCATCAGAAAACAAGATCTAGTATAGCAGCTTGATCGAAAACAAGTAGAGACAATCAAAGCATTGATCATAAACTGAAATCCAAATTCACATGTGTGAAAATGAGGCTGTAGTACGGCCTGTAGACAGAGGTTTAAGTGCCCCAAAGTTGAGTTTCATTGGAATCAATCACTATCACCATACAATGAGAGAAAATCTGAGTTTCTCCTTGAGGCTCCAAAAAGTTTCTATCTTCTCACTATGGAGAATAGAAATACATAGTAAAAGACACTTCCTTTGCAAAGTTAGGTGAAAATCCAACATGTAATAAGGAAGTAGACTCAACTTTCTTGTCCTAATGTGAAAAACTTAGTCTAGATCGAAGAGTCATGCTTGGTAGGTGCATGGTAGGTACAAATCTCATCATAAATCATGGTCTAGATCCTACAAAGTAGGAATCACTACCAAATGGACACAACCACTCCTCTTGAATCGTGGTAACCTACCTTAGGTGTGGATTTACAAGTGGCACTTTGGCCATTCAAATGACTAACAAAAAATATTGACAAAATATTCCACATGGCTAGATTTGCCAATGTAGCAATTTTTCACACTCCTCTTCAAATCTAGCCTTGGAAATCATAATACTTTTATCAATCAATCCAATTGAAGATCTAAGCTTGACAAATGAATCTTTAGGTAAAGATTTAGTAAACAAATCACCA